>JAOTNS010002589.1:1647500-1765000 GCA_028476615.1 Culter alburnus
CAGTCTGCTGTCGCTCTCAGTAAATCTGTGTTCAGCTCGTTTTGGCGTCATATGCAGCATGTTTTATTGATACCTATTTGTCACTGTGAAGGTGTTAAACAACCCACCTGCCCGTCTGGACTCGTCTAACAGCTCACTGTCTGCGCTTTACAGAAGGACCTTGTTTTGAATACATTTTGAGACAGTCTTAGATCCCACGGATACCCTTAACACAAGAACAAAAGTACTGTGATCCGGCAAACCTTTATGGCACATTCTGCTGTTAAACTGCTTGTAGTTTCATGTGCAGCAAATTACAAACCCCATGACATCAGAATTGGAGTTTTTTTGGCTTTAGCTTTGAGCTATATTATGCAAGTGTGCTCCTAAACTTTGAGAACATAGCAAGTAGAAAATCATGGCTTTGGTTACGCTATTGCTCATACTTTATTTCCTTTCTCAAGCATCAATTGATTGAAAAGTGACTACAGTATATTTTATAAGTGTGTGTATTTTTTCCGTAGTACAAGCTGGCATGTGTGACATGTTTTGAAAGGTGTTCAATAGCCATTTCTATAGCAAATGCATCAACGCAGGAAAGGAAACTGTGTTCGTCAAGCTGATTCATGTGAGAGGAGTGAGGGAAGCTTTCATAGAATGTATAGTTTTCTTATTGCAAAAGCATGAAATACTCTCAATGGGTTTGTTATTTCTTCATGCCGTTGCATTAATATTTTTAGCATAATTGCTGCCGCGGTTGGTCTGAGCAGGTTTTCTGAAGTCATACGGCCAATAGGGTCGTATATCTGAAGAGGCATTATTCCTTCATAAAGCAGAGAAAGAATGAAGTTTGGATATCACACGGCCTTAGGAGCGGATAAAACCAATCCCACTAATAAACTCCTAGAGCGCATCAATAATAAACAGAATAAAACTAGAGTGAAATGAGAAAATACTCAAGGTAGAGAAACAGAGCTGAATAAAGCTATTCAGTCAAAATGAACACTTGAGAAACAAGCAATTTCTTAAAGCGTAATTGTTAACGTTTTGAGTTTTTCAATCTCATCAATAGTCTTGCAATCCGCAAGTTGCAAATGAAAAGACACTTGTTTTTCATAGGTTGCTTTTTCATAGTTTAGGAGTTCTCAGTTGTACTTTGTCTCAGATGTCTCATTTTGTGATTTTACTTCCCTTCTGGTTTGTATAAGAAAATAGATAAACTTCAGCATCCGTCATGCATGTGCTAAAGCAGATGCAATTCTCTCCCTGATAAAGACGACAGTAATTCAAAAATATGTCGCTCCCAAATATCACTTTTGTACAAATGTTTTAACTCATCGTTATTTGCTCTGAAATCCGCAGCAGAAGTGAGCAAATGAGCAGTAAGCTTTATAAGTCTTCTGAAAGTCTGGGAGTGCTGCCATGCGCCTGTGGATGTAAACTTGCTGCACATCCAGAACGCCGTCCTCTTTTTTTTTTTCCCAAACCGTTCCCTCGCTGCATCCTAAATGAATTCAGTGTCGGCGAGCGATAGCGTCTTCCTCTATGGCTCCTGTGAGAGCGGGGCATGGAGGAACTGCTAACAAGGACGGTCTGACCACAAAGAGCGCCACACTCATCACAGAGATCTCTGTGTGCTGGAGAAAGAGAGGCTTTGTTGTGCTGCTTTACACAGATAGGCGCCGTATTATAACTTGGGAAGCACACAATGCCACGGCTCGCTTCACTCTTTTTCTAGTGACTTTCCTGTTGGTGTTGTGTGTCGTGGAATTTTCCACAGAGTATAATAAAATTGTGGTTATTTATTGTGTTCCAGCTTCAAGTATGCACAAGCACATTTCATCTATCTATCTATCTATCTATCCAAGTTTTGAATTTTATTATGCAAACAAATATCTATCTATCAATCATCTATCAATCATCTATCTTTCTATCTATTGTTCTATCATTCTATTGTTCTGTCTATCGTTCTGTTGTTCTATCTATCATCTATCTATCTATCTATCTATCTATCTATCTATCTATCTATCTATCTATCTATCTATCTATCTATCTATCTATCTATCTATCTATCTATCTATCTATCTATCTATCTATCTATCTATCTATCTAACATCCGTCTATCTATCTATCTATCTATCTAACATCTATCTATCTATCTATCTATCTATCTATCTATCTACTATCTATCTATCCTATCTATCTTCTATCTATCTATTCTATCTATCTATCTATCTATCTATCTATCTAATCTTCTATCTATCTATCTATCTATCTATCATCTATCTATCTATCTATCTATCTATCTATCTAGCTATGTATCTATCTATCTATCTATTGTTCTATCATTCTATTGTCTGTCTATCGTATCTATCTATCTATCTATCTATCTATATCCATCTATCTATCTATCCGTCTATCTAGCTATCTATCTATCTATCTATCTATCTATCTATCTCTATCTATCTATCTCATATATCTATCGTCTATCTATCTATCTATCTATCTATCTATCTATCTATCTATCTATCTATCTATCTATCTATCTATCTATCTATCTCTATCTATCTACATCCATCTATCTATCTATCTATCCTATCTATCTATCTATCTATCTAACATCCGTCTATCTATCTATCTATCTATCTATCTATCTATCTATCTATCTATCTATCTATCATCTCTATCTATCTATCTATCTATCTATCTATCTATCTATCTATCTATCTATCTATCTATCTATCTATCTATCTATCTATCTATCTATCTATCTATCTATCTATCCAAGTTTTGAATTTTATTATGCAAAAAAGTTTTCGAAAGAAGTCTCTTATGCTTACCCAAAAAAAATAGTAATATTGTGAAATGTTATTACAATTTAAAATAACTGTTTTCTACTTTAATATATTTTAAAAATGTATTTTTTCCCATTTGATTCTCATCAAAGGATTCTTTGATGAATAGAAAGTTCAAACGAACAGCATTTATTTCAAATAGAAATCTTTACTGTCACTTTTGATCAATTTAATGAATTCTTGCCAAATAAAAGTATTCATTTCTTTAAAAAAACAACCTCAAACTTTTGAATGATTATATAGTCAATATCCTGCAAATAATGACTCAACTAATGACTTCATTTCCAGTAAACATTTCTTAAAAGAAGATACATTTACCAGAGAAGCAAGTCTTGTTTTTGCCAGTGCAGTAAAATCATTTTAAAGATACTTTCTCTGACAATGGTCTCAAGTCTTGTTGCTTCTCAAGTAAATTGATTGTGTTCCAAGAATTTTTAGATATTTTAACTGGAAAATGAGACAAAAATGCTAAGATTTTCTGAAGTGTACAACAGACAGTCTTTTGTCAATGGGAAAACAACATGATACGCCAACCCGTCGCTGATCTGGGCATTTGTGCATTTTTGCGAGGTTCTTACTATTCTAAATAGCCTAGCCAGACTACTATTGGCTTCAAAGCCTTCTTTCGGCGGTCTGGTGCAACCGCTGGTGCTTGAAGTGCTGATCAAAGACGTCCCAAGGAAAGAAGCGCAGACACATTCAACTCCACCTGTTTTCACCCAGTAGTCTATTTGAACCAATTACACTGAAAGTTTTTATCCTGAACTGCCTGAAGAGACACAATAGACACTTTTGAAGCCATCAAAACGTCTCCTCTGGTTTCTGTCTCTTTACCATCCACTCAGACCTTTGTCTCTGCTGAAAACAACCTGAATGCATGGGATGTTCTGTCTTAGTATGCAATTTCAGCCCAGTTAGCTAATGGCGTTTCCTGTCGAGTCGGCCAGCTCTATGAATCAGAGGCTGTTAATAGCCCATCGGTAATGCGGCTCACGCTGAGCTGGGCTGCGCTGGTCCCCGGGGGCTCCGGCTCTATGGCAGATCCATTATTCATGGTTCAACCTGGGCTGCTGGGAGCCAGTGACACCTGAAGCAGCACAATCACTCAGGGGTTTGAGGGAGATACCCCTGCCAGGCTGGAGGGCTGGAGGTCAATCCACCCCGAAGACCCGCAAACCGCAGGTTGTGCCAAAGCTATTCCCACGACTCGATAGACAGGTAAGGGAACATGAAAGCGCAGATGCCCTGTGAGTTTGGGGGCAGGGCATGTGTTTATATACTGCTCAAATACCCACAGTGTTTAGGGTTCAGGCGCGTAGCAATCACTGTATTTACATTTCTACATTTGCCCTATTACTTCAGTTTTGCAGTCACAATATATATTAAATGCTTTCTTCGTATAAGTTGATTTATCAATCTGGATAGTATTTGGCCATTTTGAGATTATTGGTATTGGTAAATAATCAATACATTCTCTGTTTTTCCTTTTGTATTTTGAGTAATAATTGTGGAAAATAAGTTTTAATTAAATTCATCACTTTTATGTATCTTATGTGCATGCAATATATTATATTATTATATTATATTATTATATTATATTATTATATTATTATATTATATTATATTATTATATATTATATTATATTATATTATGGGCAAACAATTAATCATGATTAATTGCATCCAAAATAAAAGTTTGTGTTTACATAATATATGTGTGTGTGTGCATAATTATTATTTATATATTATGTATATTTAAGAAATTATATTTGTTATATTATATATAAAAATATTGATGTTTAATATAAATTATATAATATATGTACAGTATACATGCAAATATTTCTTAAATATATATATGTTTGTGTGTGTATTAAATATACAAAATAAGCACACACACACATATTATGTAAACACAAAATTTTATTTTGGATGCAATTAATGGTGATTAATCTTTTGCCCAGCATTATATATATATATATATATATATATATATATATATATATATATATATATATATATATGGGTGCTGGTCATATAATTAGAATATCATCAAAAAGTTTATTTATTTCACTAATTCCATTCAAAAAGTGAAACTTGTATATATTCATTCATTACACACAGACTGATATATGTCACATGTTTATTTCTTTTAATTTTGATGATTATAACTGAAAACTAAGGAAAACCAAATTCAGTATCTCAGAAAATTAGAATATTGTGAAAAGGTTCAATATTGAAGACATCTGATGCCACACTCTAATCAGCTAATTAAAAACACTGCAAAGGCCTTTAAATGGTCTCAGTCTAGTTCTGTAGGCTACACAATCATGGGAAGACTGCTGACTTGACAGTTGTCCAAAAGACGACCATTGACACCTTGCACAAGGAGGGCAAGACACAAAAGGTCATTGCAAAAGAGGCTGGCTGTTCACAGAGCTTTGTGTCCAAGCACATTAATAGAGAGGCGAAGGGAAGAAAAGATTGGTAGAAAAAAGTGTACAAGCAATAGGGATAACCGCACCCTGGAGAGGACTGTGAAACAAAACCCATTCAAAAATGAGGGAGAGATTCACAAAGAGTGGACTGCAGCTGGAGTCAGTGCTTCAAGAACCACTACGCACAGACGTATGCAAGACATGGGTTTCAGCTGTCGCATTCCTTGTGTCAGCCACTATTGAACAACAGACAGCGTCAGAAGCGTCTAAAGACAAAAAGGACTGGACTGCTGCTGAGTGGTCCAAAGTCATGTTCTCTGATGAAAGTAAATTTTGCATTTCCTTTGGAAATCAGGGTCCCAGAGTCTGGAGGAAGAGAGGAGAGGCACACAATCCATGTTGCTTGAGGTCCAGTGTAAAGTTTCCACAGTCATTGATGGTTTGGGGTGCCATGTCATCTGCTGGTGTTGGTCCACTGTGTTTTCTGAGGTCCAAGGTCAACGCAGCCGTATACCAGGAAGTTTTAGAGCACTTCATGCTTCCTGCTGCTGACCAACTTTATGGAGATGCAGATTTCATTTTCCAACAGGACTTGGCACCTGCACACAGTGCCAAAGCTACCAGTACCTGGTTTAAGGACCATGGTATCCCTGTTCTTAATTGGCCAGCAAACTCGCCTGACCTTAACCCCATAGAAAATCTATGGGGTATTGTGAAGAGGAAGATGCGATATGCCAGACCCAACAATGCAGAAGAGGCAAAAGGAGCCCCAACTAAGTATTGAGTGCTGTACATGCTCATACTTTTCATGTTCATACTTTTCAGTTGGCCAAGGTTTCTAAAAATCCTTTCTTTGTATTGGTCTTAAGTGATATTCTAATTTTCTGAGATACTGAATTTGGGATTTTCCTTAGTTGTCAGTTATAATCATCAAAATTAAAAGAAATAAACATTTGAAATATATCAGTCTGTGTGTAATGAATGAATATAATATACAAGTTTCACTTTTTGAATGGAATTAGTGAAATGAATCAACTTTTTGATGATATTCTAATTATATGACCAGCACCTATATATATATATAAATATATATATATATATATATTAATATATATATATATATTATATATTACCTGTGATGGGGTATTTGCATTTTTTTTAATTTTTATGTGAATCACTATTAAATGTTGATTTCTAAAATGCTGATTTGCCGCTCAAGGAACATAATCAGTGTTGAAAAAAGTTATGCTGCTTCATATTGTTGTGGAAACTACTTTTTTATTTTTCTGGATTCTTTCAGTTTTAATCAATTGAATGCGTCCTTGCTGAATAATAGTATTATATATAAGTTATATAAGTATTATTATATTACATGTGTATGTTGGGGTATTTGCAGGGTTCCAGTTTTACGTGAAACACCATTAAAAGTTGATTTGATCTGGTTTATTTGGCTGCAGTTTCTTCGGCCCACAGCGAGAGGTTATTATAGGACCCCTCATTTGTCACCACGATGCTGGAATTTGGGGCTGAATTTAATTTCTTTTAAGAGCTACATTTGTCAGCAAGGATGTTATTCATTAACAGCATCTGCAAGTTTCAAATTGGAGTACAATTATGTTGAAAGCACGCAAGACTTATGTGTAAGTGTTCCTTAAGGTATTTAATGAGTTTTGGCCAGGTCTTCACTCATGTAAATCTTAGTCTCACAGAGGAAAGGTTATTCTTTCTTAGCTCCGGAGACTTAATGGTGTTCTCAATTATTTGTATTTGAAGTATTGACTTTGTCTCATGTGTTTAGACTAAAAATAGACTCAAATGAGTCAATGGTTGTCATACAGCAAGACTATTGAAAATGAATGTGCATAGCAGCTCAGATTATTTGATGTTAGAAGAACATAATGAGAAATGTTTGAGTTTATATTTGAGATCTCTGACTTTTGCTTGCAAACTTTGGTATCTTTGCAAGTCTGAGCACAGTTTGAGACTTTTTTGAGATCTCTTCTGAAACTCTGGTGAGACTGTTTCTCAGGAGAAAATATGAGATGCTCCATTCAATCTCGCTGCTAGTAGGAATAATAGATATTAGTGTGGGTGTAATTTGGGATTTGAAATCATTCAGCTATACCTGCATTAAGAATCAATAAAACTCTTGAATTTGTGCTAACTAAACCAGAAATACAAGTCATGACACTAAATCAACATGATCATTGCATTTTTATCTCTACCCTGCTGACAAATCCAGCATAAACCAGCATGGATTCCATGCTGAGATATGAAAACCAAGAAAAATGCCTAATAAAAGCATAATCATAAGCACTGTGTTCAATAACAGGGGTTATGAGAAGATCTCAGTTAATAACTTGATAATGAAAGTTCAAAAATGAACGTTGCTGTTTTTAAAGACTTTCATACTTATTTGGGAACTCACAAAATCCAGCTGTCAGTCGCTGTTTCCAAAGATTGCACATAGTAAAAGGTCATTGTAGTCAGGAGCATGAAATATTGTTGACAATATTGATAGCGTGCACTTTCAACAGTTGCTGAAAGAGAATGAATTCAACCAAAGTCAATGGCCAAGCGAACACCGATCACCATAATAGTGACTTCAAACAGACTTTAACAACATTTTGTACATGTACCATATGAAAAATAAAGCCAAACTGGTAATGCAGTTTTTGGAGTTATTTAATCTAAGACTGTGTGGCTGTAAGTCAGTTGTAGCTCTTGTGTTTCTGCTCATCTTTTCTCTTTTTTCTGTTCTTGTTGTTCCTCTTATCTTCAGTGATTCTGCTTGTTAACCGCAGGTAAGAAATGTGATATGTAACACAGAAATGCAAGTTTTGCTGTGGTCTTGCTGGCAAAACATACCTTATGCTGGTGACCAGCAATGCAGGATTTTTCTGCAGTGTTCTCATAATTAATTTGTTCTTTCCTGTCTGGAAGGCTTGCGTCATTTCATTTTCGCCTCTGCCTCCGTGACGTTAACAGCGCTAGCTGCAAGTATGTAATGGTTTATAATAGCAGCCCTTACAATTTTTCGTCTGGCCTTCGGTGCTTGTATATTCAACAGGTTCTTCTGGGTTTTGCCGTATATAGATCCGTGCATATTTCCCAGCTCCCACATTATTAATGCATCTCCCCAGTGAAGTCATAACAAATAATAAATCACACTAGGGACCAACACCTTTCACATTAAGTTCATGTTCTGTTTCACTGAGCTGGAAAGAAGGCAAACGAAAGAAGAGAGAAATACACGAACAAACGTTCTCATATCTCTGAGATCAATCTGCTGCGGTGACTTTCACCCATCCTAGTCATTATCCTATTTATGGATATAATGGGCTGAGTAAGTGTGATTATTTTTGTGTGCGACCTTCCCGACACCAGCATCTTAACAAGCTTTTTTACACCCGCAGTATTCAAATGGGCGTCTGCAGTAAATGCTAGTTGTGTAAATGCAAATCTCTCTCCGTCTCCTGCTATTTCCCCTGTTATTGTTTTTTGGTTATTAATTCGTAAGAATGAGAATGCAAGATATGTGTGTTTGACAGTGTATTTAAGAACACCCCAGGGTTTGATTTAATGGCTGCTGTCTGACAACCAGAAAAGTTTGGGGTCACTACGATTTTTTGTTTTTTAATGACTTTGAAAGAAGTTTCTTATGTTCGCCAAGGATTTATTTGATCAGAAATACTGTAAGATTTGAGAAATATAATTACAATTTAAAATAGCTGTTTTGTATGTGAATATATAGTAAAATGTAATTTATTTTGTTGATGCAAAGCTGAATTTTCAGCATCATTACTCCAGTCTTCAGTGTCACATGATCCTTCAGAAATCATTCTAATATGCGGATTTGCTGCTCAAGAAACATTTTTTAGTAATTTGTTCAAACCATCAACCCTACGTATTGAACTTCAGCATGATTTGAGCAATCATAGAGAATCACCCTGGCAACCATGCACAGGTCACAGGCTTTTGTTACATATTACATACTGACTATACTTGAATTTGAACATATTCTACATTGTTTAGTTGCATGGAATGGAGAAAATAATTAGCACATGCTCCATTTAGTACTGTATGTATATATAGTACAGGCCTAGCTAAGAAAAATATGTTCTAAAAACATTTTGCTAACATTCCCATTAAGCTATAAAAAACATTATTTCTGAATGTTCTATGCAGGTTCAAAACATTCAAGTTCAAGGGAACATTCCATTTTAGCATTTTGCAAACATTATTGGAATGTTACATTTGAATGTCCTCTAAACATTCTAAAACAAGCAGTAATGTTTAAAAAAACATTAGACAAACGTCCAACTAAAACATTTCAGAAAAAAGTTGCATGAGCAATGTATAAATAATGTTTGTGCTAAAGTTTTGAAAACATTATTAAAGACATTTTTTATGTTTTATGGGGATTTTTATGATAAATCATAAACCTAGCATCACGAAAACTTCCTGCATATTTACATTTTCAAAACATAATTTAGTATGATTTATATGCTGTTTTCCTTATGGTGACAAACATGTCCCCACAAGGTATTACTATTCTTTTGGGGACCATAACTTAGGGGTTCCAGGACCACACTCACACACACACAGACACACACACACACATGTATAACAATATTTTACTGAGATCTTTATAAGCAAAGCCAGCAGACTATGAAATATCTCCAAGGAAACAGAAGTTGCATAAGATCATCAAAGGTTTATCATATGGCACATTTGAAAACTGTAAACCCTCTTGTAAAACATCAGGGTTCATAGCCTACAGAAAACCACAGAGAAATCTTACACACCTGATCTGCTCATCTCGCCATCTTCATCTCAACGCTCTGCATTCCCATCTTCTTTGTTGTGTCAGTCTGCCAGCAAATTGCTCTGAGACTATTTGAGGGAGTTTTTTACTTGATGCTGTAAATTGCTTTAATAGCAGAAGCTGACATGCATAATTTGTTATTTTCCTCCCTTAATTCTTGGCAAAATGGAGTCTATCAGCATTAGACCCCGGAGACGCTGGATTCCTCACCCTTTCAGGCGAAATTAAGCTGAGAAGATATTGCTATATTTCTGCATACATTGAGATTAAGTTACAGCTCTGTATGTTTATAGAGAACAGCTCCATACGTCTAAGCGTCGCCGCATGGATGTAGCTTTAATAGCAGGACTCAAATTGTAAAAGATGTGATGCTTGTGCCTTTTCTCATTTGTACTTTATTAAAGCTTAAAATAGTGTTTTTTCCCATAGATTCCCAAAGCACTTCTCTGCCTGATGCCCTCGTTGCATAACGTTCGATTCTATGCATAAAATGTGTTAAAATGCATGTCTTGTGAAGAGCTAAGTTCAGTGGCAGCTGCGATGGTGTCAGCGCTGAATAAAATGCCAGAACTAATATTAGTTAAGGACTAGTTCTGTGCGTTCAAAGTCGGAGGTGGCTGAATAAATGCTACTGTTTGCTTATGCAATGCTAGCATTTGTCTGCAGGTGCATGAACATTTAACCATTTTGCTGAACATGTTCTATTTTCATGCAATAAAGGAACATTGACTTATTGATGCAGTATGTGCTTAAAAGTGTTTTTTTTTTAATGTTAAAAGTGTCTAATGTGAGTTTGAATATCATTTTGTGTGTCTTTTATAGCTGTACTGAAAGCAACAGTGGACAATTCACCTCAGATTTTCAAAACAAATGAAAGGAAACAAGAATGTTCATTGTAAACAGACTGTACATAGGCAATACATAGGCATTCATTTTATATTTCAAGCATGTTGTTTGTGCACTTAATGTAATAAACATCATACAATAGTGAAACAGGTTAAAATTACTCAAGACATCATGATGACAACTTTTGATCAGGCATTACCGCCTGGGTCCTAAAGGAGACCCGATTCCTTGGTGGACTCGATTTCTCACCGGGAGATTGCATGCGCTCTTCTGATTGGCTGTGATTTTTGATTGACACTATCACATCTCAAATTCACGTTGCGTCCGGTGTGGACAGACCAATTGTTTGTCGCTGGAATCTTATTACATGGCGTCTGGTTAGGACACGTGTAAAGCTGTGCAGCGATTGCACATTTCCAAGAAGGAAATTCTGAGATGAATATCCATGGTAGTTCAAGCTGGGCTGTGCTGCTTTGTTATAGGTTTTGGAGCCGGTTGACTAAGGCAATCTTGCTGGTTAAGCTAATTAAGAAGCTTGAAGGGGATGCTAGTATGGTGCTCAGCTATGCTAGTCTTTTCACGAGAGACGGCAAAAAAAGCCCAATTTGTTCCAAGCAAACTCTAACAAGTTGCTAAATAAGAACACAGTCACAGGTTTATTTCTGCTTTAGTTCTCATTAATAATGCCTCATTACTGTGTTAGCTGGAGTTAGAGATGGTATGCATTCACTTAATTGTAGAGAGAAGTCTATAGTTCAGGGACGTGGGGCTAATTTGTGTTAGATGACGCCGCCGGTTAAACGGCTTGTCGCTCATGAGCTTGTGGTGCACATCAATCAAGATAAAGGCTGCTTTGTTTGACCGACAAAATCACTTCTTGGCTATATTGTGTTCTTATATCACCTTCAACTTGTGCACTTGCTACTACCCTCGCCACAGATTAATGTGTTTGACAAGCCACTGAGCAAGAAAATGCATTAATTGCTACTCAAAGCAGAGAGCTATCTTGGGAGCTCTTGTTCAGAAAATTAAGCTTTTTTCCTTTTCTTTTTTTTCCTCTCGAAGACACCATGTGCTGCTGAACACAGCCAGGGTTGGCAGTGCTGGATCAGAAAGCACGGTTTTTGGGGGGACTTTGCGGATCGGCGCACATGGCCTCTGCTCAGAAAGCAACAGCGATTTGATGAAGGCCTAATCAGCGAAATGGCATTGATGATTCAGCTTGCTGTGGCAGCCGTACAAAGCCGCTCTGCCTAAATCTGAAGTCTTGTTCCACATGATGAGCGTTCGCATTCGTTTTTATCCTCATTGCATTATGATCCTGGCGGTCTGGACTCATGTCTTTTACAATTTGCTTTCCAAGTTAAACAGGAAATCCTGATGTCTACAAAGAACAAGGGCTATTTTTTACAACGTGTAAATGTTGCAGCTCTTGATCCTGCATTGATTTCAGTCGACAGAACTGTTAAGAAAAACTCAATGAACCTTTTGATCTGCACTGTACTTCGCTCGTCGTGTAAATACCTGCTGCATTCTCTCTGGGGAGCTTGAAGTTTTATGAAATTGCATTCATTTCTTTTATTGTTCTCCCTCTAAGTTAATGCAAAAGCTAGAAAGAAAGACAGACTTACTTAAATTCCAAGAAACATACTTCATGCAAGCACCTGAATGCAAATGCTACTTGCTACGCTGGCTGAGTGTAGTTCATCATTGCATTATGAAATGTGTCAGAGCATAATTTCTAATGCAAACAAAAGTATGCATATCATTTTCAGCATTGCCACAAGGGGTGCTATTTGCATGCACTGACTCTTTTTATGATCACTTTAATATTTCAGATAAATATGTCAAAATTGAGAAACAGGATATCAGATGGTAATATTGGTACCATTATGCCATCATGGTAAATATGCAAAATATGTGATATTACAAAAATACATGTTGGTACTTTTTTTTAGTGTGCCAATATTTTGGTTTTACTGTAATTGGTCATTTTATTTTGGCTATTTAAAACTTAATTTAAAACATGAGCATGGCTTGCCCATCAAATAATTACATTATTGAGACATAGGTATTGATTATCAGTACCCAAAACTAGCTGTAATTGTATTTAAAGAGATAAACAGTACATCAGATGAAAGTCTCCTCGACGTTCCGTTGTCATTTCTGCCTTTCAAAGTCTTTCTGAAGATGCATATCCATTTGGCCATGAGGGCAAATATCAATCTCTGAGTGTAATTACAAGGGGCAGAACCAATAGAGAAGGGGATTATGGGAGATGAATGGAAGAAGTCTATGATATTAACTCTACTTTGAGTTTGCCGTGCCAGGTAGGGGACATGCAATTTCTGCTTTTCTGATTGATAATTTAAAAAGCGGGCTCAAAGTAAACAGGCACAGTGATGGCGTCTGCCCTCCGTTCGTAGGTGTCGGGGGGGTGTCGGTGTTAATGAATGCATGCATGGTCAGGTCTGATTGTGTTAATTGCTGAGTGATGGGAAAGAGAGAGAGTCTATGGAGAGCGCGATCGATACGAACGAGGCCTGTTGTTACTGGTCTGTCAAGAGTGGATAACTGGGCAATTTCTCCGGCATGTTTAGGGAGAGTGTGTGTATGTGTGTGTTTGTGCAGGTGGGCACGTGCACTGCATGGACATTCGCTCGGTGGAAGTCAATGTGCATACTGATCCATGTGTGCAGGAGGAAATGCACACAAGTGTCCGTAATGTGCATAGAGTAAAAAATTGATAGTAATGAGTACTGATTTGATAACCAAAAATATTGGTGCACGTTTGTGTGATAATCTCCAAGAAGCTCAAGAAGAGGCTGTTGACTGACAGATCTTGTATTCCAAACCTGTATAAATTTCTTTGTTCTGCTGAACACAAAGGAATATATTTTGAAGAATATTGGTAACCAAACAATTGACTTCCATTGTATTTCCCCCCCATACTATGGAAGTTAATGGGGTCCATCAACTGTTTGGTTACAAACATTCTTCAAAATATCTTCCTTTGTGTTCAACAGAAGAAAGAAATGTATACAGGTTTGGAACAACATGAGGGTGAGTAAATGATGACAGAACTATCCCTTTAAAGCCTTTATAAAAGGTATTTATAATGTGCATTATAATGCATTATATATTTTTAAAGTTAAAATGCATTATAATAATTGCACATTCCTTGTTACGTCTAAAATTGGTTGTTTGTCATGTGTACTTTCTAAAGGTGTATTTAATTAATAGATAAGTATTATAGTGCATTATGACTAGTTTCAATTATTCATGAGTCCATACAATGCATTATAAGGGGCATTGCAAGGCATAATTAATGCATTAAAATACTTTTATATTGCATTATATATAAAGGTTGCCTTTTTTCACTAGCATATTAGTTTATTCTTTGATATTGTTATTGCTATTGTGAATGGATAGATTTCAGCAGTATTGTTATCGACAGCCTCTTGTGCATTTGTTGTCTTCATGACGGGAGAGTTCAGGGTGGAGGCGAGATGACAGTACTTGAAAGGTGATTGCATGTCGTGGTTTAAAGTGTGTATGTGATATGACGAGTGTGTGTTTGTTTGTACGTATGAACCCAAGACAGGGTTGCAGCTGACAGCTAAAAACAAAACAGGTCACCTCTCACGGGAAACAAATCCTCCGTGGAGACACTTCAGCCCTGCGGTGTGCGAAACGCGTTTTAATGAATTCATTCAAAATGTTTATAGTGAAACATCTGACGCCGTAAACTAGATCTCATTTCAGCCTGAAACAAACCAGTTTTGTCTGGGCTAACTTTCTAACGCTACTGCAATGAAAACACATCTCAGAGATCTAATTACTTTAAGAAATAACCTTTATTAATTCATCTCTTGTGCATTTGCCACCTTTCTCTTATATTGTACCATTTTAAAGTGGCAAAAGGCCACACGAAAAACAGGCTGAAAATGTCATAGTGTCCTTGTAGATTTTCTTTATGATATCAGGTCGTGTCGCCATCCAACTCTGATGGATTGCTTTAGTAAATGCTAAAACCTGTGTGTGCACCTTATGTTTCCAAAAAGTGTTCAAAAGTATGATGTTATCATATATGTGCCACAGCTACATTGATAAAATGTAATGTTTATCATGATTACATCTAAACTTAGTCTGTTTGCACGCTGCAGTGAATTCTGGCCAAGAACCACCATCTGACCGTCATGTAAAGCCACCGTTACGTTGTTCTTCTTCATTCAAAGATTTGAAACTACTAACCTGGATAACTTTGTCAAGTGAAGTCACCTTTATTTCTGTAGTGCTTAACCCTCTGGAGTCTGAGGCTGATTTGGGGCCTGGGGAAGTTTTGACATGCCCTGTCATTTGTGCTTTTTTCTGTTGTTCATAAACATATTAATGACACAAGTGTCATTACACTGTATTCAGCACAAACTAGGCTACCATAATATGTGAGAAACATGTATGTACATGTTTTGTTTTTTAAGGAATAATGTTTATGCGTGGTTATTGAAAAAACAAAAAACTTAAGTCACTGAAATAAGGCCAAAAAAAGTATATTAAATCTGTATTGACAAGACTTCTGGGTATTGGAGGTTGTAGACTAGAGTTTTTGCTTCAGAATTATGTAAAAATTATGTTGCCTACTCCTTCATATAAAACAATATATTGATTTAGTTTTTGTAAGACACTTTTTGTCAAGAAACACAGTATGTGTGGAGGCATGAATGATCATGAATAATGGGTCATTTACACCTGAGAAGACAAAAGAATCGCATAATAATGACCTGAAATGACTTGCATATTAATGAGGCCTTTCAGTCAGGTAGGCTGTGAAAAAACCCTCTGTAATCATGTCTCAGCTCAATTTAAAATAATGGTATTCTTATATTCTTTAAAATAAAATGTATTTCTGTGATGCAAAGTGTCTGAACAATTATGTTACCTCTATGGCATTTCATATAGGCTTTTAGCTTAAAAGCATGCACATTTGGAGAAATATTGATGGATTCTTATATATTTATGTCAATTTTCTATACTGAGGAGTAATATTTATTGTCATCACTATGAGTGCTGGATACTGTGTTTTCAATTCATACTTGCAGCCGGGGGGCGCTATGTACACCTTCAGGCCACAAATTCATATAAAGAAGAAAAGGAACTAGGAACTAACGGCATGTCTTCTACAGATCGCTAACCATGGCTTTAACATCCAAATAAACACTTTTCAGGACAATAAATACACAATTGAGACAATGCATACAAGTATTGCCTCTGAATTTGCGTCTGAATAGCGCTGACTCCGTGGGCGTGGCCGCATTAGCAGATAATGAGCTGAATCACGGACTTCTGACATGGCTCTCTTTTCATACAGATTACATAAACACAGAATGTTTGTTTTCGATTTGACTTGCACGATTTAAAACCTGACATTTCAACATTTCTTTAGACATAAGTGTCATTTTTTTGTCATTAGTATTCATAAGTTACAGTTCATTTTCTGAGAACTATCAGATTGGACTTCGTTCAGAGGGAGACGAGAGATCACGCTTCATGTTAGTTTTCTTTATTTTACAAAAAGCACAACATTGTGTTTTTACTCTGAGTGTACACAAATAAAAGAAGATATTCTATAGTTTCAGTTGATATATTACTTATGTCTCTATGACAAGAAATGACTGAGTATTTTAAGTCTGTTTTGCTGCATTGTGAAAAAAATCCTGCAAAACGCGCCGGCGCGTTAACGGACTCCAGAGAGTTAATATAACAAGTCAAGTCAAGTCACCTTTAAAAAAGTCACCTTTTATCACCTTTATCTTAATGATATCACCCAAGTGAAAAGCAACGGTCCTAGTACTGAGCCTTGTGGTACTCCATATTGAATTTGTGATCGGTATGCCATCTCTTTGTTTGCAGATACAAACTGATAACGGTCAGATAACTATGATTTAAACTATGCCAATGCACTATCATCCGATAGCGTCAGTGCTGTCAAATCAATGATATTACTTAGTAACTATATAATATGTCTCAGTAACTAGTTATTCCTCAGAAGAAGTGTTCATTTTTTTCAGTCCTTTGAGTTCTAAGCATTTTTTTCCAGCTGTACTAGAGGCTGAGACTCAGTATTTACTGTAAAAACAAATAAGTCTCAGTCCTGTTGAGTTTTAGATCTTTACACTCTAGTCTAAAAACTTTCCATCTTGAAAGTTTGTTTTCAAGATCCAACATTTCTCCTCAACAGCGGTCGGCTAAATGGACAAAACCTGTCACCATCCCGGATTTCTTGTTTTTATAGATCTCGGAGTCTCATCTCGGCTAATGGCTGCTGTCGTCCGATGCGTCTTAGTATGTACGATCGAACGACTCTTAAAAGGATCTAAAATAAATATATGTCCTGTTGACTTGTTGAAAGGCAAGAGACCCCCTTGATCTGGTGCCGTTTGTCTGTCAGGAGATGTTGAAGCACAGAAATGATGTCCTTGGATTGATTTGAGAGATGGAGTCAAAATATGTACAACGCAATCAAATTGATCTTTATAACAGGGTTTCAGAAAGTGGTGACTGCTGTCATTAGCCGAAAATGGATCCTGTGGCGTGCGGGGGTTTGCGACTCTGGCAGGTTGTAATTTGTGCGCATTTTCATATTCATTTTATTTTACTGTCATTTCCTGTTAAAATGCAGGAGTAAATAGAAACAAGGTTGAAAGTTCTTGCATGAGGCATTGCAAAAAAAAAACAAACAAACCCCATATTCTAGGCGATGGAATAAAAATGTCACTTTCGAAAAGGCAAAATGAATCAAATGATCTCACCACACACCACCGACTGTCATCCGTAGCTTTTATTGGCTGCTGTCTCTGAAAAGCAAGTGGTAAACACTCCATCAGAGGAAGTGCACAATGATAGGAGTGAAACATGATTAACAAATATCTCTCTCAACACTTGCTGCTGCAAAGAGAGATTTTGTCTCATAAGCCCTTCAATCATTTCCTAAAAAAAAGAATAATATTTGTTTCTCTCTTCGGCTGATTTCACCACTGTGCATAAGATGGAAAGAGCTTGTAATATTAGTGGCAGCAACCTCTCAGAGGAAACATTTCATAGCTTGGAGTTTATTCTTTCATACCTCAGTAGACGTAATGTACCGTAGTTCTCAGTGATGCTTCATTTAAAACAAATCAACTTGTTTCTCTTAAAAGTCCACTGGAGGGGAATTTTCAGCATGCTAATCAATAGTGATAAGCTCTTGCATGTTCATTTAGGTTTTTGTCATAACCAGCCAAGAATGAGCAATGAACATCAGGACATTTTGTTGGTCACTTAATTTCTAATTCTATTGCGGTCACCTCATCACTATTGATGCACTTTCCAAAATGATCTGATTATAAGCCTTTCAAAATATGCACAAATGCATTTGATGTTGTTTTCTCGTACTTTTAAATGGTTTTGAGGGTGAATGCATTCACTTGAATTTGGCTATTTCTGTCAAAATATACAGCATAAAACAGCTGAATAGGGTTTGAGGGTTTTTGAGGGTTTGTTTGGATGCACAACATCAGTATCAGTAAAAAAAAAAATATAGTAAGTGTTTTCTTCCTCTGAAAATATGATATTTATTTAGCTATTCTAGCTCACTCAAAAATAAAGCTTCTTTATTGGCATCGATGGTTCCATGAAGAACCTTTAAAGGCCAATTCACACCGCACAGACAAACAAGTTTTCACCCGAGTGAACATGTTCAATCAGCGTTTGTCTGAGTCTGTTAGGGCAGTGTGAACATGACAGTGATTTTTCATAAAATTCTAAATTCAACGGCCAACTTGTTTGTTGGTGTTTGTTGGTGTTTATCTGTGTGGTGTGAACTGACCTTAAAGGGTTAGTTCACCCAAAAATGAAAATGATGTCATTAATGACTCACCCTCATGTCGTTCCAAACCCGTAAGACCTCTGTTCATCTTCAGAACACAGTTAAAGATATTTTAGATTTAGTCCGAGAGTTTTCTGTCCCTCCTTTGAAAATGTATGTACGGTATACTGTCCATGTCCAGAAAGGTAATAAAAACATCATCAAAGTAGTCCATGTGACATCAGACATCAGATCAGTTAGAGTTTGTTGAAGCATCGAAAATACATTTTGGTCCAAAAATAACAAAAACTACGACTTTATTCAGCATTGTCTTCTCTTCCGGAATCCTTTCCATTGAATTGATTCCATTGAATTGTTTCCATTTAATTGATTCCATTGAATCCTTTCATCTGTCGGTGTTGGTAATGCACTTTTACGTCGCCGTGGATGTTTTTGGCGATTAGGACATCCGCGACATTTTGAAGCATCGAAAATACATTTTGGTCCAAAAATAACAAAAACTACGACTTTATTCAGCATTGTATTCTCTTCCGTGTCTGTTGTCAATCCGCGTTCACGACTCCGCTTCTTCTTCTTTCCTGTTTTACGGCGGTTGGCATCCAGCTTATTGGTGCATTACCGCCCCCTTCTGCTCCGGAGTGTGGTTCATGACTCCGCAGTGACGCTGCTGACGTAAGACGCTGCTGACGTGTTATCCGGTGCGCCCGAGCTTCGTTTACAGTCTGAGGGAGACGCACGCTGTATTCAAGCTATTCTACATTGTTTGTATTTTGGTATTGCTATATTTTTTAAAATGGTGCGTAAGTGTGCATGTCGCGGATGTTCTAATCGCCAAAAACAACCACGATGATGTAAAAGTGCATTACCAACGCCGACAGATGAAAGGATTCAATGGAATCAGTTCAATGGAATCAATCAATGGAATCAATTCAATGGAAAGGATTCCGGAAGAGAATACAATGCTGAATAAAGTCGTAGTTTTTGTTATTTTTGGACCAAAATGTATTTTAGATGCTTCAAAATGTCGCGGATGTCCTAATCGCCAAAAACAACCATGGCGACGTAAAAGTGCATTACCAACGCCGGCAGATGAAAGGATTCAATGGAATCAATTCAATGGAAAGGATTCTGGAAGAGAAGACAATGCTGAATAAAGTCGTAGTTTTTGTTATTTTTGGACCAAAATGTATTTTCGATGCTTCAACAAACTCTAACTGACCCTCTGATGTCACATGGACTACTCTGATGATGTTTTTATTACCTTTCTGGACATGGACAGTATACCGTACATACATTTTCAATGGAGGGACAGAAAGCTCTCGGACTAAATCTAAAATATCTTAAACTGTGTTCCAAAGATGAACGGAGGTCTTACGGGTTTGAAACGACATGAGGGTGAGTCATTAATGACATAATTTTCATTTTTGGGTGAACTAACCCTATAACATCCATTGCTGAACCAAAAATGGCTCTTTATTTTTAAAGGCACAATATGTAATTTTCACCACTAGAGGTCACTTATTCAAAAAGCCGTTACTGAAATCCGTTAGAACAGAACGTGGCCGCTTGAGCGATTGATAATAAGAGATGAGCGTGACACATGTCTCAGGAGCAGCAGAACTTTTATTATGCCGCAAACGAGCGCTTCCGCTTTTTCCGGTCAAGCGTATGTGGGGTAACGTTGCGCTGTTTATCATATTAGATACATTTGTGTGTTAAAAGTTGTTATAACGTTACTCTGTGCGTTCGCTCAGCAGCGGCTATGAGACATTCGTTGCACACTGCAGTAAGCTAAATCGATATTAGGCATGGTAAAACATGGTACTCGCAATAAATCAAGAAAACTAGATTTAAACAATAAGACTTACTGTGTTGAGCTATATAACAATGATTTAGTTTTCTGTCGATGAATGTATTTGCTCACCTGTTTAATAAAACACATAATATATTAAAGCATCTTTGTTGCTTTCATGGATTCTACAAAATAAAACTGGAAATCGAGGGTAACGATGTCATTGAAAATTGCTTATTTCTCTGGATTTAAACATTCTTGGAAACATTTGGCATAATGTAAATTCACAAGTCAACAAAATAGATAACATTGTTCTAGTGGTTTTTGGATATTTTATATCCACAAGTCTTACATATTGTGCGTTTAAGTGTATGCATGATGATATAGTTCGTTTTTTGTTTGTTTGTTTTAATTTTTTCCCTGCATAAATGCATAGATGTTAATGTAAATGATCTCTGTGACTTGTCAAAATAGATTTGCGACCTGTTCATTTTTGGGTTGTTTAAAGGAAACATGTTAGAGATTGCTGGGGTATTTTGAGAAACATTTTAGATATTAAAGAGAGACTGCATCTGTGATTTTTCTTTCCTACAGATTCTTTTAGCTCTCTGTCTCGACTTCCTCAAATGTTTTAAACCTCTCAAATAAGAGTGAAGTAAAACTGCACTCAAAGCCTCGCTGATCAGGTCAGAGAGACCTCATGGTGTAATACAGAGAGCAGCTCTGTGAAACCTTCAGATAGTGATGCAATGCAACTGTGGCGCTTTGTGTTATCTAGCACTGTGTGTTTGAGACAGAACAGGTAACTTATTGGCTATATTAGTTAATGCATTAATTAATTGTGATAATTAGTTTAAAAATAACACAATTAAACTGTATGCAATTAATCATGCCCACTGACAAACACGTAGATAGGGAATTTTCCTAGAATGCATGGCAAGATGGTCTTTTCCTGTTATGTGGCTGGAATGAATTGCAGTGAATTATTCAGTTATAGTTGTATAATTCAGTTTGGTGATGCTAGTGATGCAGAAACATGTTTAAACATTTAATTAAAGGGTAGTTCACCCAAATATGAAAATTCATGTCGTTTCAAACACGTATATGTTGTGCAAAGGTGAATAAATGATGACAGGATTTTCATTTTTGGGTGAACTATCTCATTCATTTCACAAGTTAACTTCCACAGTTGTACATAAGACAAAGTATTATTTTCTCAATTGCATAAACCATCATATTTTCATTAAATAAGCAACACAAACCAGAAAGCATACAAACACAGACGTCTGCTGTGAATCTGTGCACCAGCCTTTATGCGCCATTGCTTCTTCCCATAATGACCAAATAGTCCACAAAGCACAGAAGAGCCTCACCAAATGAGAAATCAATAATGTCAATAAGAACGCATTAAGATGGGCAGCCGCTCTTGAGTGTCCAATCCTAGCCGTGGTCATTCCTCCATTTCTTATCCCAAAATGTTTTTTTAAAAATATGTCTGCACCATTAGTGCTATTTCTAGGGAGTGACTCTTGATGATTCCGTGTCAGGATCTCATCAAACATCGCAGCGATCTCTCAGCAGCTCCGGCGTGTTTGTGCTGCAAACGTGGACGTCGAGCCTTTGTTGTGTTCTGCCTCATTTATTGCAGACCAGTGACAAAGATTCCCCATATCTGTGATCCACTTCAGCACAACACACACTAATAAACACAAACACTGTTATTTTAGATCTAGCTATTGCTTCTGGAAAGATTAGTATGACCTAAGGGTTAGTTCATCCCAAAAAATGAAGGTTTTGTCATCATTTTCACATCATTTAGTGTTAAAATTGACTGCGATTCACATTTTTGAACAGTGCAAAAGCAGTTAACGTACAATTTTCCAAGTCTTCAGATGTCTTTGTGTTAGGAACGGACCCAAATTTAAGTTAAGTTATGCTAAAAAATCTCCTGTAGCTCTTAAATGTCAGTTATTTGTCCCTCACACAAGTCTACAGTATAACTTCAGAAGACTTTTATGAAACTTTTATAGTGATATTTTGTTATTTTTTGGAGCTTGACAGCTCCTGGATGGATAGTATCCGTAAAATATGGATGGTCGGCACATCTATTAGTAAGTTGACTTGTGTATGTGATATACAATATATTATAAAAAACAGTAAAAATAAGGAAAAACTGTAATATTGTGAAATATTATTACAATTTAAATTAGATGTTTTCTATGGAAGCTTGTTTCCACCATGGAATAAAAAAAATCTAATCTCACAATTCTATTTTTTCTCAGAATTGCATGATATAAAGTCAGAATTGAGAGAAATAGTCAGAATTCTGCCATTTTTTCTCGTAATTCTGACTTTATAACACAATTGTGAGAAAAAAAATCTACATTTTTGTCAGGAAAAAAAGTCAGAATTCAGACTGTTTCTTGCAATTGCGAGTTTATATCCCACAATTCTGACTTTTTTTTTATTGCAATTTGGACTTTATATCTTGCAACACACACTAACAAACACAAACACACTGTTGTTTTAGATCTAGCTATTACTTCTGCAAAGATTAGTACAACCTTAGTGTTAGTTCACCCCAAAAAATGAAGGTTTTGTCATCATTTACCCATTGCTTAATGTTAAAATTGACCGTGAATCACATTTTTGAACAGTGCAAAAGTAGTTATAATGACCAATTTTCCAAGTCTTCAGAAGTCACATGATGTCTTTGTGTTAGGAACGGACCCAAATTTAAGTTGTTCTTTGCTAAAAATCTCCTGTAGCTCTTAAATGTCATTTATGTCTTATATCCCTCACACAAATCTACTGTATAATTTCAGAAGACTTGGAATATAACACGGGTCGACTACTTTTATGAAACTTTTATTTTGCTATTTTGTTATTTTTGAAGCTTGACAGCTCCTGGATGGATAGTATCCATAAAATATGGATGGTCGGCACATCTATTAGTAAGTTGACTTGTGTATGTGATATACAATATATAAAAAACAGTAAAAATAAGGAAAAACTGTAATATTGTGAAATATTATTACAATTTAAATTAGATGTTTTCTATGGAAGCTTGTTTCCACCATGGAATAAAAAAAATCTAATCTCACAATTCTATTTTTTCTCAGAATTGCATGATATAAAGTCAGAATTGAGAGAAATAGTCAGAATTCTGACATTTTTTCCTCGTAATTCTGACTTTATAACTCACAATTGTGAGAAAAAAAAATCTACATTTTGCGAGGGAAAAAAAATGTTAGAATTCAGACTATTTCTCGCAATTGCGAGTTTATATCCCACAATTCTGACTTTTTTTATTGCAATTTGGACTTTATATCTTGCAACACACACTAACAAACACAAACACACTGTTATTTTAGATCTAGCTATTGCTTCTGGAAAGATTAGTATGACCTAAGGGTTAGTTCATCCCAAAAAAATGAAGGTTTTGTCATCATTTTCACATCATTTAATGTTACAATTGACTGCGATTCACATTTTTGAACAGTGCAAAAGCAGTTAACGTACAATTTTCCAAGTCTTCAGACGTCTTTGTGTTAGGAACGGACCCAAATTTAAGTTGTTCTTTGCTAAAAAAAAATCTCCTGTAGCTCTTAAATGTCATTTATGCCTCATATCCCTCACACAAATCTACAGTATAACTTCAGAAGACTTGGAATATAACACGGGTCGACTACTTTTATGAAACTTTTATTTTGCTATTTTGTTATTTTTGAAGCTTGACAGCTCCTGGATGGATAGTATCCGTAAAATATGGATGGTCGGCACATCTATTAGTAAGTTGACTTGTGTATGTGATATACAATATATAAAAACAGTAAAAATAAGGAAAAACTGTAATATTGTGAAATATTATTACAATTTAAATTAGATGTTTTCTATGGAAGCTTGTTTCCACCATGGAATAAAAAAAATCTAATCTCACAATTCTTAATTTTTTCTCAGAATTGCATGATATAAAGTCAGAATTGAGAGAAATAGTCAGAATTCTGACATTTTTTCTCGTAATTCTGACTTTATAACTCACAATTGTGAGAAAAAAAATCTACATTTTGCGAGGGAAAAAAAATGTTAGAATTCAGACTATTTCTCGCAATTGCGAGTTTATATCCCACAATTCTGACTTTTTTATTGCAATTTGGACTTTATATCTTGCAACACACACTAACAAACACAAACACACTGTTATTTTATAGATCTAGCTATTGCTTCTGGAAAGATTAGTATGACCTAAGGGTTAGTTCATCCCAAAAAAATGAAGGTTTTGTCATCATTTTCACATCATTTAATGTTACAATTGACTGCGATTCACATTTTTGAACAGTGCGAAAGCAGTTAACGTACAATTTTCCAAGTCTTCAGACGTCTTTGTGTTAGGAACGGACCCAAATTTAAGTTGTTCTTTGCTAAAAAAAATCTCCTGTAGCTCTTAAATGTCATTTATGCCTCATATCCCTCACACAAATCTACTGTATAACTTCAGAAGACTACTATATAACACGGGACGACTACTTTTATGAAACTTTTATTTTGCTATTTTGTTATATTTGAAGCTTGACAGCTCCTGGATGGATAGTATCCATAAAATAGGGATGGTCGGCACATCTATTAGTAAGTCGACTTCTCAAGTTTATGTGATGTGCAATACCGTCCTATAAGATGATCTCTTCTCACCAAAGCTGCATTTATTTTTAAATACAATCCAGTAAAAAAACTGTGATATTGTGAAATATCATTACAATTTGAACAGGATGCATTAAAATCAACCTTCTTTTATGCTTCCATTTGTCCTTTTGTGCATGGAGTACATCAGAAACTGTATACTGTATCAGTGTAGACAGCATCAGTGATTATAATGGCTTCTGTTTGCTTTTGACACGATGCTCACATCCAGTGTAGGCAAATGTCAGGTGTTACATGACTAAACGCCAATGTGCGAAGCCTATGATGTATAACTATTCGTCGAGGGAGGCATATGCAAATGTATTTGCCCGTGTGACATCACAGATCCTGCAATATCCAAACGACCCATTTTTGGAACTTGATTTAATAAAATCTGTTTATAATGAGGAGGATGTTTTAAACTCTGAAACTTGAAGGTTGTTTTAATGGTACAAAGACAAGGCAAATATGATTTCTCATGTCATGATCCCTTTAAACACAGAACAAAAAAATTATGTGAAGACATGTTGTGCAAAGAAAACAGTGAGTATATGAAGACCTTATCATCTCTGACTGAGCTATTCCTTTAAATCTACATGTCGAACAAGCCTATTGGTTGTGGGAAACCAACATAAACACTGCCTGCACAAACTTTGCACTACTATAAGCTTTGTGAGAACTTGGGTGATAAATATTACTAACCAAACAGCATCTGATCAACTTAAACAAGTCTAAGTGAGCCTCGCAGCAGATATAAAATTGCCAGGAGATGGGATGTTGAAAACACGCAGCGCAATTCACCGTCAATATGTGCCAAATTGTCAGCTTACTGATGTTTTCTGTGTAACACAATATTCTACACACTCCTGCAGCCGCTATAACAGCTGTGTGATGGCATAAGACCTTGAGCTGTAAAAGCGAACTCAGCCAGCCCAGCTCAGAAATTCATTTGCAAATTTCTCTGACAGTATGAAAGGGCGAGTCTTTTCAGTCTGACAAGGCAGGGAAAACGGCTGTAAAGAAGCGTGTCGTATGTTCCGTTCGTGCAAACCAAACTTTTATTGACAAACCGGACAGCGTGCTATAGGTTTAACGAGTGCACTGACAGACTCGGAGGAAAAAACTGATATCCACCTGAGGCCATTCAAAGGTCCAGGCGCTTTCGCACCAACAAAGTGAGATTGACGAATTTAATCGCTGACGCCAGCTGTGAGCCTTTCTAGTCACAAGACCTGCCTCTTATCATGAGACGGGACGCTGAGACATTTCTGCACCACTCGTGAGGCGTCACCAGACAACAATTAGCCTATTGGGGCTAAAGCTGGCTGCTGTTCTAGCGCTATTAGCATCAGCATGCATGGCTTGCCTCCTGGGATTGAAGCGTAAAAAACCACATATCCATAATCACATCTGCATAACTGCATCATTTATTCTGCTTGGGCTCGAACATTTCTGACTTATGGTTTCATGCATTTAAACAGAGTTTGAGTGAATTACCCAAGACCAAGAGCATTAGCAAGTGTGCGTGCACAGAAGGTGTTCAATTAGCTGAAATGCTTAATGCAATGCCAACATTGCAGGTTTTATTCTTTTTCCTATCGAAAAAGCACCAGAAACTGCAGCTGTGAATGATATACATGAGATTTCAGACATTTATGGTGTAACAAATGAACTGTCTGTTCATCAAAGAATCCTGAAACAAAATGTATTTCGGTTTCCACAACTGTTTTCAACATTGATAATAATTAGAAATGTTTCCCGAGCAGCAAATCATCATATTAGAATGATTTCTGAAGGATCATGTGACACTGAAGACTGGAGTAATGATGCTGAAAATTCAGCTTTGATCACAGGAATAAATTACATTTTACTATATATTCACATAGAAAACAGTTATTTTAAATTGTAATAATATTTCACAATTTTTACTGTATTTTTGATCAAATAAATGCAGCTTTGGTGAGCAGAAGAAACTTCTGTCAAAAACAAAAAATCTAACCGACTCCAAGCGGTTGAAAACACCTCTCATGCACAAAGAAAAGGACTGGCTTCTTTCAGCTCATCATTTTTGGGCATTTCGAAATTCATGAGAGAAGAGACAGAGAGAAGCAGTTTGTCATGGCAACCAGAGACATTGCAGCTACAATAAAAGTATCAGTAAATCTCTCAATAAAAAAGAATCTGGTTTCAGTCCAGCAAACCATAGCAGAGATGCAAACTAGAAGAGACGGACAATATTTAATTTCATTTGAATGACATTGGGAAGGGGGTTGTACCTCTTGAAAATGGCCAAATGCTATGGAGCTAGAAATATGACAAAACTGTTTGAATTTGAGTTGTGTAAATCTGAATTATAGACAAGTGTCATTGGATATTAACCCTGTAAAACCCAAATATAGAAAAAAAAGAGCAAAACATTTTTTGACCACTCAGATATTGTTTTAGGAGGCCTCTGATGTAGAAATGTTTTTTACTTTTTAGTAAGTTTTTAGGGAAATGTTGTAATATTGCAACGTTGGGCCTAGTTAGGAGCAGAATTTCTGTATTTGTACTCACTTTGTCTGAACAGATATACAGAGCATTTAAGCATTCATTTGCAGGGTTGATTGCTTACATAGCCCCATAACAGTATATATCATGAGTAATAATCACACAACAATCATATTTTTTATGAATAAGCATTTATTAATAAAAATATTGGAAAAAATTGTATTTATAAAACTTTTTCTTCTATCACTTTCAGTGTGGTTTGAATGAAGTCTGTGTTTGGCATTTTTTAGCCCCTAACACAGTTCTTTTCATCTGAGAAGCACATGTGAACATTGCACTTGCTACACAATGTATTTGTGTATCCATTATTGCAGTGTCTGCAGCGTCCTCTCTTCGTCTTTACTGTGAAATGTGCAATCATGTATTTGCATACATCCAGTGGATGGTGGTCCGATGACATCTTGGCATTCTGAAATGGAAAAAGTAAAAAAATAAATAAGTGAATAATACATATGGGTCTTATATTGTAGATAAACTGAAAGAATAGACAGGGTGGTAGACCATGTGTCGAGGGTAGAGATCTAAGTATATTATCCATCAAGGTATTATAATTTCAATGCAAATGCTAATCAAAATTCCTCTACTACATTCAAACAATACTGTCTGGCTGGCCTATTATGCTCTCTATTTATCATGCTAAAGGAATACATGCATCCCCCCAGAGCACTTACAGGTTCATGTTCAACACCATTCACACCTGTCTCTAAACAATGCAACAGGTATCCCCCAAAAACATTCAGAGCTCCTAATGCTATAATCTGCTACTAAGGCAACACTCATAAAAAAATCTCAGGATCATTTAGAAGTTAAAAAACAAATAAACTACAAAGATACAGGGAGTTTCAGATACTGCTCTGGATGATGGAGTTTCAAACCCCACATACAGTTTATTCCTGTGTTTAATTATGGTATAAGCTACACTGTAAAACTTTTCACTGTAAATTTACAGTAAAATACTGGCAGCTGGGTTGCCAGCCACTTACTGTATTTTTACAGTACTACTTCTGTAAACAACATTTACAGTATAGTACTGTAATTACCAAATACAGTATCCTGCTGTAATATTATGTACTTTTACAGTATTATACTGTTTATCTACAGCTATTAACTGCATTTATACAGCTTTTCATACTGTACTTATATATGTCATTAAATCATTAAAAATATACTTTTGTTATGTTATGGCAAAGGAAATGGAAAGCAACATACTCTGAGTTTTAAAACTTTTATTTTTAAAAAGAAGAAAATTGCAACGTTGAAAGGTCAACATTTTAAATGCAATCAACAGTTATCAATGAACAATACAGCAATATTATTTACATTTAACATTTTTCCAAATGTGGAGTAAAAACAAATAGTAGGCCTACAAGTTTTTCAGTACTGCTCCTTTTTTGCACAGTGTTGCCAGTCTTGGAAGTCACTTTCTCTTCTTCTTGGGCCGTGTTCATGATTGATGACAAAGTACCTATAAAAGAAGAAAAAGAAAAAAAAAAAAAAAAAGGAGAGAGAGAGAAAACAGTAATGAATATTGTGAATATATGCACCATAGCATTTCAAATGCCTAAGCATTTGATTGCAATAAGTTAAAATATCCAATTAGCACTTAGAAAAGTTGCAAAAAAAAAAAAAAAAAAAATGCTAATAATTGTTCATTTAAATCGTTCATTCATTGAATGGACTATATGCACAACAGCTTCCGCATTGTATGTCGTACTACATCTCGGGAGTTTCTGGTAAAAGCATTCAGCTCACCAATTTACACCACTAACCTGCTGCAGTCCAGTGCTCATCTTCTCATTAACTGTTTTCTCTTACTGTTTTTCTTATATTTTATACCTGTTGAATTTACATTTTAATTAATTAATAAAGTAATGATAAGTACAAGCTTGTGTGTGTTGGTGCTTTATCCCAGTCTTTTTAAAATAGTTAAATAAAATGGTACCTGCCTCAAGACATTTAGCAATGTTAAATATTTAATCTTTAAGGGTTAGTTTACCCAAAAATTAAATTTCGGTTTGTTGTTAATTACTTGCCCTTGTGTCATTCCACACCCGTAAGACTTTTGTTCATCTTTGGAACACATATGGAGATATTTTTTGATGAAATCTGAGAGCTTTCTGTTCCTTCATAGGCAGCAGCACAACTTACACATTCAAGGTCAAGAATGGTAGGAAACCCAATTGTTAAAGTAATCCATGTGTCTCTGTGATATGTGACAGAAAGCTCTCGCATCACAAATATCTTAATTTGTGTTCTGAAGATGAGCAAAGGTCTTATGGGTGTGGAACGACATGAGGGTGAGTAAATAACAATTTTATTTTTGGGTGAACTAACCCTTTAAACAGTAACGCACTGGCAGCGGACTGACAAATATACTTTAAATATTAAGAATTTGAATACTAAGAATTGAGTGAATTACATACAGTGAAATGATTGTCAATGAAAAATAGGGATTAACATATTTAATAAAAATAAATGAAGGTTTGTTTTGATCTTATTCATCAGGTCTCACACACACTGCAGCATCGATCATTAAGCAGAAATAGGCAAGTTGTATTATTTCAAAATGTAAGTGTGTTACAAGCCTCAGTGCAAGTAGTCCATTCTTTGCCATAAACCTGATTACATCACATGTGAAATTAGGTGCAATACTTACGTTAATAAAACCATATTTCACAGAAGGCAATTCCCCCCCTTCCTGGTTCTTGAGCCATGTTTAGGGTGTATGTCAAAGAGCCTAAAATCAGAAAAGCAAAGAGAGAGAGAAGTGAATATTGTGCATTCATTCACCATAGCATTCTTGTGAACACAAGGACTCACAGCTAAGCATATGATCTCAGTAATGTGTCCTGTTACACTTCAGAAAAGATGCATCTTAAAATAATGCTTAAAATAATTGACAAAATAAAATTGTTTATTCACTGAATTCTTTATCATAAACCTGATACACGTGAAAATAAGCACAACACTTACGTAAACAATGGAGCTGCATCAGATGATTCAGACTGAAACGAGAAAAAAAAATCAGGTTGTAAGAATAACATAGATTTATAAGATGAAACATCAGTGTTACTGCATGAAGCGCTGAGAACAGAGTAACGTTAACTGTTTGCTCATGAGAAGTTTAACATTTCAAGATCAAACAATTCATGACGAAGTAAAAACGCGAACGAAAAGCTCCAGAAAAGAGTGACTTACTGTATTCTCAGCCAAACAATCGTTTATCCGTCTTCTCGACACAGGCACAAACGTTTTGATTAATCAGGCGGAAAAAACATCTCCGTCTTCTCAGCAGCGCCGTCCAGTCATCCCGCGTCTCAGGCAAACTGACGCTTCAAAAGCTTAAAACTGCACACTATATTCACTCAAATATCGTTTAATGATAACATTAAACCGTGAAGAGTCGACGTGAAACACTAAAAGCGTTGGGAGAGAAGCTAAAATGTATGCCTGGCCTAGAAATTTGAAATGAGCGTGGAAAAAAAAATCAATCCCATAATGCAATGCTTCTACAGTATTATACTGTATTACGAGTGAAACGGGCTGAAAACAGAAAACTACTGTATATTTACAGACATTCTGTAAAATATACAGAATGTTACTGTTTTATGAAAATACAGTATAATACTGTTAGAAATTAGCTGTAAATTTACAGCAAAGTTTTACAGTGTAAACTAAGTACAAATTTAACAGAAAAGCACATTTAGAACTTAGTTACAATGAATCTAACAATTTAAATTTCAATTTATGACCATGTGAGAAGTGCAGTGTCCTTATGCAACGTGTAGGAGCACAGGCTATTTTGACTACCACTCTGGCCCAACGTTGTAGAATTACAATATGGACTTAACAATCTCCAAAACAAATTTGATTAATGTTTTCCAAAATAACTAAATATATCTGTGTTATAGACATTGTAATAAACACACAAAAAAAATGTGTATTGAATTTTACTTACTTGAATCTTGACACATCCAGTCATGTAAAAAAAGGAAATGAGCTTGACACAAAGTTTGCAGGTAGAGTAACTTGATGGCCAGATGACCGGACCTATAAACACTTCTTATATCCCATAGCATTGTCAGGACAAACAATAGAACCCATTAACTATGTAAATGTGGTCTTGAGAGAAAAAAACATTTGCAAGCCTTTTTTTTAAATTGTTGAAAGTGATGTTGTAATTCTGCAACAGTGGGCTTTACAGGGTTAAGTGCCATTTTATGTATTTTAGAATTTGAATTTGATTTTTTTTTTAAACTTTGATATTTAACAGAATTGAACATTTTTATTGCATTATTTTCTACAATTTTTTCCCTGAATTCTTACACGCTGTCCTAACCCAACATGATAAAAGGTATCTTTTCCATGTTAATCAGAGTTTTTGTCCTAACAAGTCACGAGGGCGACACGCGACGATTCTGTTTTAGAAACAGTTTCTCATTCTCCGCGACGTCACGGCTGGAGCAACGACACAAAGTATGGCAATGATAATATCGAGTACTGTTTATGAGCTTTATTTAATGTTAAAAGCGTCTAATGTGAGTTTGAATATCATTCTGCTGTAATGAAAACTACACTGGCTAGTTTACCTCAGATCTTTAAAATAAATAAATGGGCACACGAATGTTCAAACTGTCAATGCGAACAAACAAGTGTATTCTATGACAAAGACTGGTTCAGTCACTCCGAATGTACTTTAAATAATGTTTAAATGGTGTAATATTTCTGAATTTTACTATGTACTTGCCCATTTCATTGTGTCTGCTGTGCTCTTGCCGAGAGAGTCCGCCCACACTCTCTTCTGATTGGCTGTGGTTTTTGATTGATTTTATCGCTTCTCATTGTCACGTCGCATCTAGTGTGGACAGTCAAATTGCTTGTTGCTAGAATCTTAGCGCATTGCGTCTGGTTAGGACATGGTGTTAGACTGCAAAAATGCATCAAATTTAATATTCTAAAATTCAAAATGCAGAAATTCAGATCGTACTGAAAGTATGTCAGAGGTCCAACTTCCAGGTTCCACAGGGAAGAGTAGAGGTTCTCGGAAAAGTCGAATGCTGCATTTTGGCCAGTTAAATCTAATAGGAATATATCAGGCTAATTATGGAGTTATGTGGGACTGTTATGCATGCTAATCATTCCATACTAAATATACTTTATACAAATGTCTCACATGCTGATAATTATTGCTACTAGTAATTGGCCAAAATGCGACGTTCGACTTTTCCGAGAACCTCTACTCTTCCCTGTGGAACCCGTAAGTTGGACCTCTGACATACTTTCAGTACAATCTGAATTTCTGCATTTTGAATTTGGAACCCGGAATTTGAATTGAAACCCAATTTATGCATTTAGAATTTTAGAATATTGAATTTGATGTTTCAAATTTGTTCTTTTTTTGAAAACTTAAAGCTGTATTTTTAATGAGTGGATATTTGCAGTCTAAGAATCTAGAACAACAACAACAAAAAGACACTGTTTGAAAATACATAAATTATGCCATGAAATGTTCAGTTTTGTTAAATATCAAATGACCAGGATTCGAGTTTAAAAAAAAAAAAAACCTAAATAAAATGGCACTTATTATTCAATTCAGGTAAATGACACTTTGTATTTCAAATGTACACAGTTCAAATTCAAATAGTTTTGTCATATTTCTAGCTCCATACAAATGCCATTGGTTCTCACATATGTCACAGTCCTAAAAATGTGTTGCAGGAATTAGAGATGAGATTTGTGAGCCAGTCACGTAGGATTTTCAATGAATAACAACTCGTATTCATGAACGTAAACATCTGTGCATTAGGCCTTGTGGTGTAAAAGCAACAAATACTATCAGCTCTCATCTCACAAATAAACATTTGAAAGCTTTTTTAGCCTAGTTCATGTGATGCCGAGGCATCTGAGGACTAGGAAACTGTGTCAGCTCTCCAACGCAAAAGTGGCTCATCCAGCAATAGCCTTTCTTCACAACCAACCGGGTGCTATTGTCATGCTGGTGAAATATAACTTAAATCAAACCCTCAGAGAACACCTTTCATGTTTTTGCAGTAATGCCGGGCGATATCTCTTGTGACTCTAGTCACGTGTGGAAATACAACAGGCTTTCCTCAGACCAAAATGTTTTTGACACGAATGCAGTTTAGCTTGGCAAATGATAATTGCTCAGTACATAACCTTAGGGCCATTGATCGCTTTGGCTCATTATATCTAACGTTCTCAGAATAGTAAGTGCACCTCCTGTGCTCTGCTGCGCCTTTACGCTGCAGTATTGAATCATTTCATTAGTTTGGGAGGTAACAGTATGGAATTCTACCTCAACCGCTTGCCTAACAAATTAGATTTAATGAACAAATGTTCTGAAAAGAGCTCCTCGGAGAGTCGAGGCAAAGACTGCATCTCAGAATTCGCTGATTTTCATAAACTGCAAAACCACCATTGTATTAAGAAATGGTGTTATGCTGAGAGTCACAGAGTTACACTTTATTTTGATGGTCCACTTCAGACATTCTACTAACTATAAGTAACTTTGCTACATGTCAACTAGCAGTCATTAGATTATTAGTAGATAAGTTGCAAAGTTACTTATGGTCAGTAGAATGTTTGTTGATGGAGCATCAAAATAAAGTGTCTACTGATCTACTAATGACTGCTAGTTGACATGTAGCAAAGTTACTTAGTAGAATGTCTAAAGTGGACCAAGTGTTACTGTGACACTGTTTCTGAATGATCTATAAATTAAAGGTGGTGAAGCACAGAAAAAGAGACAATTGCTACAGTTCTTTAAACAGGGATCATTTAAAGACTCAATGGTTTTATTGTGCAAATTGTCTCACAGCACCATCAGAATACACTGTGAGCAGGCTAATTAAAGTTTCCCCACTAAAATACAAAACTAAATAGTTAGGATTTTTTTTTTTTTTTTGAAAGAAATTATTACTTTTATTCAGCAAAAATGCATTAGATTGATCAATGTAAAATGTTGTTAAAATAAATGCTGATTACAGGAATACAAATTTTTTTTTTTTGTGTTAAAAACTACTGTCAAGGTTTATTAAAGAAATGCAAAGGCGAAGACAGGGTTGCTTTTTTGCGGCTGACCTTATTGCATATGCATTTGTTGGAGTTTCCCTTTCAGATGCAAAATTTATATAGGAGAGGATTTAAAAGAATCATGCAACGTGATTTACTTAGTTTTGCACTTGTGAATTTACTGGTATTTGCGGCATTATTTGCCGCCCAAATCAAGCTTGTTTTAAAGGGATCCTTGATTATGATTTCACATTTTTAACTTTAGTTAGTGTGTAATGTTGCTGTTTGGGCATAAACAACATCGGCAAAGTTACTACGCTCAAAGTTCAATGCAAAGGGAGATATTTTCTTTTACAGAAGTCGCTTTTTAAGGACTACAACAAATGGCTGGTAGGGACTATGATGAGCTTCTTCGTGGGTTGGTGACATCACTAACCTTAAAATTTACATAAACCCCGCCCCCCGAGAACATGCAACAAAGGGGGCGGGGCCATGTTGGGCTGCTTTAGAGAAGAGGAAGAGTTGTTGTAGTAGAGTGTTGTTGACATGCCGTCATTTTACGCCGGACTGCTTCACAAACGAGGGTCAATTCAACACAAAAGATGAACATGACGGCACATGCTAGTGGATGAGTTGAATCAACTCCACAGCAACTACATCAATGTATCCACTAACCATTCAGAAACGTCCAGTTTCATTCTAAAAGTTGTAACTTCTTCCTGAGTCTCTCCATCAGTGTCGACTCCGGTTTGAACAATGTAAGGCTGAACACCGTTACTGACAATCCTCATTTTGGCTGCGTGAGATTCTCCAGCTTTGTTGTTGTTGAGCTGTTAAAGCTCCGCCCTCTTCTGGAAAGGGGGCCGGGAGCAGCAGCTCATTTGCATTTAAAGGGACACACATTGACAAGCTATAATAAATGATCTGTGGGGTATTTTGAGCTGAAACTTCACACACACATTCTGGACACACCAGAGACTTATATTACATCTTGTCATGGATCATGTCAGAGAATTATATGTTTGTTTGGAGCATTTGACTGCAGATTGTTTCATTTGATTTAATGATTTATTTATTTAGTTATTTATCAATTCTTGTTTAATGCAATGCATGCATTTTTTCATTTAGCAGATGCTTTTATTCAAAGTGACTTAGAAATGGGGAACATCACAAGCAGTTTACCATAAGAGTGAACAATATTTCTAGTACACAATGAATCAGTGAACTTGTTCGGCACTTTTACAGCGTTGCATCAAATTTTATTAATGTTGTAGTCATAGTAATGTCAGTTTTCATAACACAACACTTTTCAAAAGACTTGAAATATATTTTTTGGATTACTTTTACAGTGCTTTTTAATCCTTATTGGAGCTTGTCAGACATTATTACAAACTGTCGTTGTTTGAGCATTTTTCAAAATGTCTGCATTTACAGCATATGGCTTTGACAAGATATGAAGGAGAGTTTATTTCTTTATTTCTTGGTGAACTATTCCTTTAATATGCAAAGCAGGAAAAGTAAGGCTAGATATCTGATATAAAATATTACTTTGCACGTGAACTGAAGCATCCTTATTGCAGGTCCAAACTAGTAGAGAAAGATATTTTAAGAAAGATCTTCAAATCAGGCTTTCTCATTTAAATTTCATTTCTCCCCCTTGTTCCATGAGCTCCTATCTTCAAACCAATCTCCTTATGTAAATTGGATCTGATCTAATATATATAAAAAGAGAGACCAGCAGAGTACAGTACCCTCTCATTTACTGTTATTCTTACGGCACGGCTCTTCTCTGGAACGTTCTCTCTATGTCCATACAGCCGCATTCATCTTTACCCATTGTCGTCTTTCTGCTCTTGCTCGATCCGCCGCCGTCTTCTGAAAGGTATTCGGGGAATTTGTTTTCTTTTTACCCCACGTTTACCATTGCATTTCTTTCTTTTGGTAAATAATGCTATTTCATCCCGCCGACTGTATGAAAGCACTTCATAATAATCACACTATGTTTGAAGTTGGAAAGTTTGGATTCTCTTGGCCTTTCAGATCTCTTTGGTGTTCTCTGCTAATATAGCGCACGCAAAATGTGTTTTTGCTGCTCGGGTTTCACGCTACAACACTGTATGTTTCTGTAGCGTATTTCGCCTAAAGTGACATTGTGAAAGGACATGTATTGCTAAGTAAGAGCACTGAATAAAAGCTGATTGATAGGCTTTAGTTTTCAAAGCTGACTTTTGAAGTGCCATACACTGGAGAATGAATTTCTGGGGGTTTGAAGAAAAAGTATGGAGGTCTTTGTTGAAGGACTTCTGTGGAAGTCTCAGAAACATATCTATATATTTAATATTTTCTATTAAAGCTCTCAAAGTTAGAGGAGCTACTGTAATGTGCATTCAGTAGTCTTAATCTGACCAGCCTGTATGTTCAATTAAGACACTTAAATGTTATATAAAATTGCAACTGTTAAGGGAAAGGGATACTTAAATGAAAATATTCATGAATTAAACTTAAAGAGCCTGAAGAAGAAACTCTCTAAGATTACAAAACCATTATAAACATAAATTGAAACCCAAGTTCAATTGCCCAAATAAATTGGTTGTTTTGGAGGCGTTCGCAACGTTCTGTCTCTAAACAATTTAGCCTGTAATCTAAAACTGATTCGTTTTATCAGCAGCTTTTGCAGTATTGTGAATGTTTCTGTATCGCTGGCGCTATCAGACAAAACTAAAGTATGATACGTCACGAGAGCTGTATTTTGCACTGATTTTACTGTACAAAAAGAATTGTTGGATTAGCTTAACAAAGGAAGTTACCTGGTTGCCTTACAATTTTGAATTCATTTAAATTAAAAATTTGAGTTAATACAATGAAGGCGATTGGTTTAATTAACAGAAACTCGAAATAATATGTTATCTGAACCGCATTAATTATTGAAGTTGATTTGACAGTAGAAAAAATGTTGTGATAACAAATCATGAAAATAAAATTTACAGTGTGACGCTTATCTTAGTGCCTCATTTATACATAAGAAAGTTAGTACAGTATATGCGTAATATTCTGTATAATATGCATGTGACTTATTATCTGCATTACTTTGGCAGAAGATTTATTTATTTAGAAATAATAATAATAATATTAATAATAATAAATTATAATAATACTGCAATTCTTATTATTTTCTTATTTTTTATACACATGCATATGGTTAATGAGCTGCATAACTTTGGCACAAGTTTGTTTGTTTATTTATTTAATAATAATAATAATAATAATAATAATAATGTTGATGACAATGATGATAATATCTAATTAATTATAATAATACTACAATTCTTTTTTTTCTTTGTATACACATGCATATGATTAATGATCTGCAAAACTTTGACACAAATTTTGTTTTGATTTAATAATAATAATAATAATAATAATGCAATTCATATTCTTTTCTTATTTTTATACACATGCATATAATTAAGTTTATTTGTTTTTTATATGAAATATAAATGATGATGATAGATAATTAATATATATTAAATTAGCTATAATAATAAAAACAAATTAATAATTATTAATTATACTTATTTTAAATTTTTAAGCATATGATTAATGATCTGCGTAACTGGCACATGTTTATTCATAATATTAATAATAATAATAATAATAATAATAATAATAATATAATATCAATAGTAATAATAATCATTAATAATATTTTATTTTTTTAGACATGCATATGGTTAATGGTCTGCATTACTTTGCCACAAATGTAGTTTAATTTTATTTATTTCTATAATATAATAATAATAATAATAATTATTTTTAATTTTTAAAAATAATTTAACTAAAAAATAAAAATTATTAACTAAAAATAGAATTAAATAAATAAATAAACAAACAAACAAACCAACAAACAAACTGCTTTATTTTATAATCAATTTAAAAATAAGAATTTAAACTTTGTTGAACATTGGTCATTTAGCATTTTTCTGTCATATTTCTATGGTAAATCTGTGATAAAATCACTGTCTGTTTGTAAGGCCATGTTAATAGTTAAAGTCCAAAACAACTGAAACGGCAAAACCATAGAGGCAACCAGAAAATAAGAACAAGGAATATTCAGGAGTCAGTTGCCATGAGCGACCCCTCCACCAGCCTTCAGAGACACAGACAGACTGAATGTGAAATGCAGGGAAGATGGACGGCTAAAAAGAAGAGTCTTTGAGACGTAGAGAAGGGACTGGGAGTATTGTTGGTGTGTGTGTGTGTGTGTGTGTGTGTGAGTAAAGCTCAAGAAGGCTTCGGCCGAAGGGCTGGATGGTGAGTGTTTATCCCTCGCTGCAGCCGCTTTCTGAAGCATCACCTCAGGAAGAGACATTAAAGCACCGCAACTCCACGCTGATCTCCTAATACACATGCGCACACACACTCACACACACACACACACATGCACACACACCGCGGGGTCGGTGCACGGATGCTATCGTCTACGGGCAGACAATCCTGCCCTCCGGTTCTTCAGTTACAGCTCTGATTAAGAGATTAAATCACTTCTAAATCTGTGCTTTATTGTGCCAGAGCACATCTTTTTCAACCTCTCTAACGGTTGGCCAGGAGTTTGCCCTCTTTTCCTGAGCCGCCCTGATTTCTGCAGCTTTGCATAGAAAATCTGTTTACATGGTGCCGCTACACCACTTTTCTTTAATTTTGTCTGAGAATCAAAAAAGTTTGGTCTAAAAATTCTGGTATTCCAGATGCTGTCAGTTTGAATGATATAATAATGATGAAGCTCTGAAAACTACATCTGAAGCCATTAGATCCAAAGTACTGGACGTCACATAGCTCTCAAATGTCATTCACAATCCTGGTATGATTCATTTGAAGAGGAAGGACCTGTAAATAATTAAAATATTATTTTCTACATGGAGGCATTAGAAGTTAGAAGTAAATCCTTGGGCTCTGTGTGCGTCTGTACGCGTCTGTTAAACAGTCAGATGCTGCACTCTAAAAATGCTGGGTTAAAACAACACAAGTTGGGTTGAAAATGGACAAACCCAGCAGTTGGGTTAAATGTTTGCACGACATACTGGGTAGTTTTATTTAACTCAACTATTGTTTAAAAATGACTATATGGCTGACTTAAAATGAACTCAAAATATGTTGGAAATTAAAAATCAGACACGTAATTACTAGAGGAAACAATAATAATCAAAAGGTGAACATTTATTAATAAGCATTTAATAAATGTTTATTGTTTATTATTCAATAAACTTGTTCATAAATGTTCAGTTATTAAATATTAATAAATGTTAATTTCCAACATACTTTGGATTCATTTTAAGCAAGAAATACAGTCATTTTTAAACAATAGCAAAAATTTAACCCAACCGCTGGGTTAAAGCAACCCAATTTGGGGTTAAACATCACTGGGTTAAAGCAACCCAATTTCTGGGTTAAAACAACCATAATCAAAACAACCATTTCTGGGTTAAAAACCTAATCGCTGGGTTAAAGCTGGGTTAAAACAACCCAATTCTGGGTTAAACAACCTAAATCGTGGTTAAAAAACCCCTTTCTGGTTAAAACACCCAATCGCTGGGTTAAAAAACCCAATTGCTGCGTTAAAAAACCCATCCTGGGTTAAAACAACCTAATCGCTGGGTTAAAAACCCCTTTCTGGGTTAAAACAACCTAATCGCTGGGTTAAAACAACCTCTGGGTTAAAACAACCTCCTGGGTTAAAACAACCCAAATTTCTGGGTTAAAGCTGTTAAAACAAACCAATTTCTGGGTTAAAACAACCTAATCGCTGGTAAAACAACCCAATTTCTGGGTTAAACAACAAAAAAACCCATTGTGGTTAAAACCAACCTGTTACTATTTTAAACAACCCAATTTGGGTTAAAACAACCTGTCGCTGGGTTAAAACAACAACCAATCTGGGTTAAAAACGGGTTTAAAACAACCCAATTTTTGGGTAAAACACCTGTTAGCTATGTTAAAGCAACCCTGGGTTAAAACAATACGCTGGGTTTAAAACAACATGCGGTTAAAACACCCAATTTCGCTGGGTTCGCTGGTAAAAACAAACCAATTGCTGGGTTAAACACCAATCGCTGGGTTAAAACAACCTGTTTACTATGTTTAAAAACAACGCAATTTCTGGGTTAAAACAACCCAAAACGCTGGGTTAAAACAACCTGTTTATATGTTAAAACAACAATTTGGGGTTAAAACCAACCTGGGTTAAAAACAACCAATTGCTGGTTAAAACAACGCTGGGTTTGCTGTGTTAAAAACCCAATTTCTGGGTTAAAACAACCTGTTACTATGTTTAAAGCAACCCAATTTCTGGGTTAAAACACAACACCCAATTTCCTTTCGCTGGGGTTAAAACAACCCAATTGCTGGGTTAAAACAACCTGTTTATGTTTAAACAACCCATTTCTGGTTAAAACACCCGCTGGGTTAAAACAACCCAATTGCTGGGTTAAAACAACCCAATCGCTGGGTTTAAAAACAACTGTTTACTATGTTAAAAACAACGCAATTTCTGGGTTAAAACAACCCAATCGCTGGTTAAACGCTGGTAAAACAACCCAATCGCTGGGTTAAAACAACCTGTTTACTATGTTAAAAACACCAATTTTGGTTAAAACAACCCATCGCTGGGTTAAAACAACCAATTGCTGGGTTAAAACAACCCAATCGCTGGGGTTAAAACACCCTGTTCTGGTTAAACAACCAATTCTGGGTTTAAAACAGCAAAACAACCCAATTGCTGGGTTAAAACAAACCTGTTGCTATGTTAAACACCCATCGCTGGGTTAAACAACCTGTTTACTATGTTAAAAACACGCAATTTTGGGTTAAAACAAACCAATCGCTGGTTTTAAAAACAACCCCAATTGCTTGGGTTAAAAAACCTGTTGTATGTTAAAGCAACCCATTGGGTTTAAAACAACCCAAATCGTTAAAACAACCCAATTTCTGGGTTAAAACACCCAATCGCTGGGTTAAAAACCTGTTACATGTTAAAACAACACAACAATTTCTGGGTTAAAACAACCCAACGCCAAACCAATTGCGGGTTAAACTTTTGGTTAAACAACCCAATCGCTGGTTAAAACAACTGTTACTATGTTAAAACAACCATTTCTGGGTTAAAAATGTAAAACAACCATCGCTGGGTTAAAACAAACCCAATTGTGGGTTAAAACAACACCCCAATCGCTGGGTAAAAAACACATGTTAAACAACCAATTTCTGGGTTAAACAACCCAATGATGGGTTAAAACAAACCAATCTGGGTTAAAACAACTGTTTGCTATGTAAAGCAACCCAATCGCTGGGTTAAAACAACCTGTTTACTATGTTAAAACAACCCAATTTCTGGGTTAAAAACAACCATCGCTGGGTTAAAACAACCAATTGCTGGGTTAAAACAACCCAATGGGTTAAAACTTTAAAGTTAAAACAACGCAATTTCTGGGTTAAAACAACCCAATCGCTGGGTTAAAACAACCAATTGCTGTTAAAAAACCAATCGCTGGGTTAAAAAAACAACTTGTTTACATGTTAAAACAACGCAATTCTGGGTTAAAAAAACCAATTCGTGGGTTAAAACAAACAATTGCTGGGTTAAAACAACCCAATCGCTGGGTTAAAACAACCTGTTTACTATGTTAAAACAACGCAATTTCTGGGTTAAAACAACCCAAAGCTAATTGCTGGGTTAAAAACACAACCATGTAAAGCAACCCAATGGTTAAAACAACCTGTTTAAAACAACCAATTTTAAAAAAATTTTAAAACAACCCAATTCTGGGTTTAAAACAACCCAATGCTGTTAAACAACCCAATTTCTGGGTTAAAACAACCCAATTCGTGGTTAAAACAACCCTAGTTATCCCATTTTGGGTTAAAAACAACCTAATCGCTGGTTAAACAAACCGTTACTATGTTAAAAACCCAATTTGGGTTAAAACAACCCAATCGCGGGTTAAAACCCAACTGTTAACAACCCAATCGCTGGGTTAAAACAACCTGTTTACTATGTTAAAACAACCCAATTTCTGGGTTAAAACAACCCAATGCTGGGTTAAAACAAACCCTATGTTTAAAACAACCAATGCTGGGTTAAAACAACCCATGTGGGTTGGTTAATTAAAAAACCCCAAAAACAACCCAATTGCTGGGTTAAAACAACACAACCAATCGCTGGGTTAAAAACAACTGTTACTATGTTAAAAACAACCCAATTTCTGGGTTAAAACAACCCAATCGCTGGGTTAAAACAACCCAAGCTGTTTGTGCTATGTTAAAACAACCTGGGTTAAACAACCCAATCTGGGTAAAAAACAATGATGGTAAAAAACCCAACGGGGTTAAAACAACCCAAAAAAAACCAAAAACAACCCAATTTCTGGGTTAAAACAACCGCGGGTTAAAACAACCGTTGCTATGTTAAAACAACCCAATTCGGGGGTAAAACAACCAATCGCTGGGTTAAAACAACCCAATCGGGGTTAAAACAACCTGTTACTATGTTAAGCAAAGGGTTAAACCAACCAATGTGGGTTAAAACAAACCCTATGTTAAAAACAACCAATTCTGGTTAAAAAACCCAAAAACAACCCAATTGCTGGGTTAAAACAACCTGTTTGCTATGTTAAAGCAACCCAATCTCTGGGTTAAAACAACCCAATCGCTGGGTTAAACAACCCAATGCTGGGTAAAAACACATGTTAAAAACCCAATTCTGGGTAAAATGGGTTAAAACAACCGGTTTATATGTTAAAAAACAAAATAAAAACAACCCAATCGCTGGGTTAAAACAACCTGTTGTTACTATGTTTTAAAACAAATTATGTAAAACAACCAATTTCTGGGTTAATGGGGTTAAAACAACCCAATTTCTGGGTTAAAACAACCTGTTTAAAAGCAACCCATTCGCTGGGTTAAAACAACCCAATTTCTGGGTTAAAACAACCCAATCGCTGGGTTAAAACAAACTGTTTACTATGTTAAAACAACCCAATTTCTGGGTTAAAAACCCAATTTAAAACAACCAATCTGGGTTAAAACAACCCTCCAATTTGGGTTTAAAACAACCCAACCCAAAAACAACCCAATTTCTGGGTTAAAAAACCCAATGCTGGGGGGTTAAAACAACCCAATTTCTGGGTTAAAACAACCCAATTGCTGGGTTAAAACAACCTGTTAGCTATGTTAAAGCAACCCATTCACTGGGTTAAAAAACCTAATCACTGGGTTAAAACAACCCATTCGCTGGGTTAAAAAACAAAAAAAAAAACAAAAAAAACAAAAAAAACAACTTGGTTTGTCCATTTTCAACCCAACTTGGGTTATTTTTAACCCAGCATTTTTTAGAGTGTCTGAATGCTCGTACTTTTGCCTACAAAGTAGATGCTTTTATCAAAAGAAACTCAATGCTGCCTCCAAGCATCCATGTTAAAACACTTTCTTTCCAACTTTCTAACACACGTTTGCTGAGGTTTTTTACCTCCTCATTAAATCCACCACATAAAGTTGTTCACTGATCACAGCCCAAGCTATAATGTGTAAAAAATGCATTAAATGTGCTTCATACTTTTGGTTTGCTGCAAACCAAACCCACTGCCTTTACTTGTGTACACTGGAAAGTTACATAAAACTACTCTGTTTTATTTGGTGCTTATTAGAATAAGTAACAGCGCAGATATGAAACTCTCTCATTCTCTAATGCTGAGCATTTTGGGAAAATCTCTAGTGAATCTTGTCTGTAGTCTGTTACTGATGTCTCTGAAATGGAACGGGATGCTAAGTCAGCAAAGAGGAGGCTTGCAGCACAATACTTACTGACACTTACCTGTAGAAAAGCTTGCAAATCACTTTCAAAGCACACACACACACACACATTTGTATGATCTGTGTGCATTTGGATAAGAACAAACTGTGTGAAACAGCCCTAGAAACTCATTTCACCTCCATAAATGTGATGCATTTTTAGAGTGAAATGAGTAATAATATTAGGCAAGACTTTATTATAATCATTGGAAATTGATTTGAAAGTGAAAATTGGCCGGTCTACTTCAAAATAGAGACCTGAATGTTATTTGCTGTTTGGCTATTGCTTGTTATTGTGCAATGAACCGAATAAAGGTCTAGGTTATGTCAGGGGAAAAGGAAAGAGGTAGAGCATGCTATTTATATCTTAAAGAAACATTATTAACACATTTCATTTTCTTTATAATAGCATGCAGTGATGAATCATTCACAATAAGAGCAGAAATGTGCTTTTGAAGTAAATAGGGTCATTAATGATTTCATGTTGACTTGCTGACAGTGAATGTTGTTCCTCACTTTTTTATTGTCTTTGTCATTTCACAAGTGTGTCCTTTTCACAGATTTCTGGTTTCTTCACTCCAGTGACGTGTTGCTCATGTAAATAGCTAGCATTACATGCATCAGAAGGTTATTTGTTTCCCTTTCTGAATGCCAGATATATGCATGGAATTGAGAAACTCACGCACAGCACAGAATGCTGATTCCTTTCTTTCCCAAATAATCAGACCTCATAAGTGATGCACATCTCCTTTTCTGTAGCTCGTTAAACGACTCACAGCTTACAAAACATGCAATAAGACACTTGGGGCTGTGTGTTTTTTAGTGCATAACCATGGTGAGATGGGTAACACATTACAATAAGGTCCTATTAGTTAAAGTTAGTTATTGCATTAACTAATATTAAATGCCCCTTTTATGCTTTTTTGTGAATGTAAAATGTCTGCAAAATAGTGCAGAGTAGAGTACACCAATCACAACAGACTGGGCCATCTGACCAATCAGAGCAGAGCAGGCTCTCAGAAAGGCGGGGTTTAGAGCAACATGTTCTCCAACCAATACAACTATATAGGTTGTTTGTCACTTCCCTGAAATACGACCCATAGGAGCGTTTACTAAAGTGGCGCCCCTATCGACAACAGGACACTTTCATTTTAATTCATGAAATACAACCCATAGGAGCGTTTGCTAAAATTGTGCCCCTTTCGACAACAGGACACTTTCATTTAATGCATTGTTCCCTTTTATCTGCGTCATATTCAGGTTTCGCGTAGCTCAACTGGTAGAGCATTGCAATAACAACATGCAATCATGTGATCATGCAATTGTGGGTTCGATGCCAGGGAACTCATGTACTCAAAGTGTATATGCACTATAAATCACTAAGGGTAGGTTTAGGGGTGGGGTGGGTGTAGTCGTTAATAAAAAAATGAGTTTTGCTAAATGGAAATAGGTGAAATGGTATAAAAAGTCCACACATTTTCGCATTTTGATTGGTAACGACAGTCATACGTCATTTTATGACGACGGATGTAACACAACACTGTCATTATTTTTTCATGACTTCAAAGCATAAATATAGGTCGTAATAAGGTGCTTGAAAAATGACCTATAGGGTGTTTTTTTTTTTGGAGGACAGTCTTGTTAAGGATACTAAATCCTTGATTGAACTGTGTCAGACACTGAGAGAAAAGAGATGATGCTGAAATGTAAATTATGAGAAAATTGAAGTGTTTTAGCCTGTAAACATACTGTAGAAGACTCCAAAACAAATTAATGAGCCTTTAAAACAGCATAACAGGGGCACTTTAGCTAACAGTATTTTGTTACAGTAATTATTAATCATTGTTAACATTATTTAATGAAAATACAACTGCTCATTGTGTATCATTGTGCATGGTAAATGTTGGAATTGACATTAACTGAGATTGATAAATGATAAAAGTATTGTTAGTTAGTTCATACTTAACTAATGACACATTACAATAAATTGTACACAACCTGTTGTAATTCTAGTAGTATTTCTATAAAAAGCATAAATATACATCCCAGTCAGAAGTATCTGTTTCATACAAGTGCAAATTAATTTCAGGTAGTTGCAAATCTCATCTGACTTGCAAACTTGACTGGGTTTGCTCGCTCGCTGCACAACTGCACAAAATGGTAGTTCCGTTACAGTTTTACAGTGACACGAGTTCACACAAAGTTAGATGTAATGGGAGAAATGTGTGGGAGAGGCCATATCTCTGGGCTTTTTCTCAGACTTTACTGGCTCTCGGTATTTTAGCAGAGCGCCGACACCTCTGTCTCCATGACGACTTTGCGGAAGGCACTTGCTGGATCTGGCCTTGCTATTACAGCTAACACAATAGCCCATTAGAGAGCGACTGATCGTGTGTGTGTGTGTGTGTGTGTGTGGTGACTGCTCTAGCAGCAGGGATCGCTGATATTTATTCAGGATGGATTGCAGGTTGGGCGTGGCTATTTTCATAAATGCTTTGTTAGTTAAATAGCAGCTGGAACTAGATTTGCATTTCTTGTAGGAAGCAGCAGTGCATTCAAGGCAACAAAAGGAAAGTTTTAGGTAAGTTGAGGCTTTGAAGTTTCACATCAGACTCCTGATCTTTTTACGTCAATTATTGATGAATAATTGCTTAGATTTCAGTCTCACACAAGCCTTGGAATATAGTGCATAACAAAAGCTATGATATTTTATGGTTATTTGTTTTTATATTTTTCAACCTTGGTTACTAAATCCTTGTTGTTCAGAAAATATCAGCGAGAACATTGTTCTGTGTTTGATAGAAGAAAGTAAGTCATACAGGTTTAGAATGAGATGAGGGGAGTAAATAACGACAATAAGTTTGAATAGAGTCTGTTTGTACAGAATATTCAGTTGTTCAGGCAGAAACTTCTGTAGAAGAAGAATAGAATATTTGGATAGCAGCTTTATCTGCTGCTTCTGGTGTTTGTTTAGGTATTACAGCATCTGTATAGTGTTTCCTCCATATCACTTCACTGTTACTGTGTGGTCAAACTGTGAACTTAATAGTTGTTGTTGATGTGTAAATGTGGGCGGACTTATGTTAATGTGCTCACCTAGGATTGTCATGATTTACTTACCACTTTGTGGTTGGTAAAATTTTTAAAGGGGACCTATAATGCCCCTTCACAAGATGTAATATAAGTCTCTGGTGTCTCCAGAATGTGTCTGTGAAGTTTCAGCTCAAAATACCCCACAGATCATTTATTATAGCTTGTCAAATTTGCCGTTTTTGAGTGTGTCCCTTTAAATGCAAATGAGCTGCTACTCCCGGCCCCCTTTCCAGAAGAGGGCGGAGCTTTAACAGCTCAACAACAACAAAGCTGGAGAATCTCACGCAGCCAAAATGACGAAAGTGTTCAGTCTTACATTGTTCAAACCGGAGTCGACACTGACTCAGGAAGAAGTTACAACTTTTAGAATGAAACTGGACGTTTCTGAATGGTTAGTGGATAAATTGATGTAGTTGCTGTGGAGTTGATTCAACTCATCCACTAGCATGTGCCGTCATGTTCATCTTTTGTGTTGAATTGACCCTCGTTTGTGAAGAAAACGTAAAATGACGGCATGACAACAACACTCTACTACAACAACTCTTCCTTATTTCTAAAGCAGCCTAACATGGCCCCGCCCCTTTGTTGCGTGTTATTGGGGGCGGGGTTTATGCAAATTTTGGGTTGTGATGGCACCACCCAGGAAGAAGCTCATTGTAGCCCCAACCAGCCATTTGTTGTAGTCCTTAAAAAACCTTATTTGATCAAAAATACAGCAAAAATATCTGTTTTCTATGTGAATATATAGTAAAATGTAATTTATTCCTGTGATCAAAGCTGAATTTTCCAGTCTTCAGTGTCACATGATCCTTCAGATTTCTAATATGCTTATCAATGTTGAAAACAGCTTCATATTTTAGTGGAAACCGTGACGGATTTTATTTTTCAGGATTCTAGATGATTAGAAGCTCAGAAGAACAGCATTTATTACTATTGGTCAATTTAATGCCATGTACAAGATTTAATTTCTTTTCACTGAGCCCAAATCTTTGGTATGGTAAAGTATTTTATTGAGCAAACTCATTAATTGAAAAAGTTCAATTTTCATTAATTAAATATGGCCTTTTCTCATGACCTATTTCTCAATGAGTAAACATCGCTTCAGGTTTTTAAAATAATTAAGTAAACAATTACTCCCAAAGAACAATTAAATAGATTAAAAGCAGTGAGTGATTTTCTCTTTTGTTTGGCACTATTGTTGTTTAAGCACATAATAGACAGCATCACGCTGTTGACATCACAGTGACATCACAAAGATTTCAGAATGATTCTTATTATGTTTTCGTAGTACATCAATCTCTTGTATTTCAGAAGGCTATGGAAAATGAGCTTGTTCATGATGTCAGTGACTCCTCTAGCTGCGCTGGTTTATATATTCAGGACGGTTAAGAGGTGGGGCGGGGGATATTTTTGTAAGTGCTTCGTCAGGACAAAGTTAGCGTGATTAGGCTGTAGTTAAAACATAATTAAAAGCGCTTAAACAGAGGCAGAACGGTCCCAGAGGAGGCGGAGAGGACCTCAGGGGGAACAGCGAGATAGTGATTAAATGAAGTCTGTGGGTTATCGAATCCGCCGGGGTGAACAAAGCGATACAGCTTCTCTTCTAGTCTGTCTCTCTCTCGCTCTTTGCTTCGCTCTGACAGCAAAATATATGTAATGACTGTGTTTTTTTAACCCACTTTAGTTCCCCCCGATTCTCTTCAAAAGACTGACATGGGTGTGCGAGGAGATTTCTGTCATTTATCAGTGTGAGGGAGTGAGCGAGAGAGGCCAGCCTGCCATTTTCTCTCCCTTCCATTAACAAATTACCTCCCCTCCCTACGCTGCGATTAGATGTACATCCCGAAAATTAATTTGCCTCTTAGTAAGAAAACAATTAAGTAGACTCTATTGTGAGACCCTGAATGTGTGTGTGTGTGTGTGTGTGTGTTTTCCAGGGCCTTAGAGGATGAGAAATAGGAGTGAGTCACTCTGGAGTCTGATGAATGTAGGATGTGTTTGCTTGTGAAGGAAGTAAGAAGAATGGCCGCTCGCACGGATAACGCATGTAGTGCATGTGAATGATCTTATACGACAGAGCGGCGAGAACGACACTCATTTCACAGCTAATTAGGCCCATTTTGATACATATGTATGAAAATGTAGATGCATTATTCTTGTATTGTGATAACGCTTATCATGTATCATGCTAACTGAACGAATACCTGGATTTTGTTTCGGGGTGGATATTTTTGGCTCTAAAAATCAGATTGAAGCTGCTTTAAACAGTGTTGGGTTACTTTGAGATACTTTTAAACTTTCCAGTTTTTTTGCTACTCATAATTTATATAATCATTTGATTGAATCAGTGAATCGGATGATTGAATCAATGATGAATCAACAATGACAATTGAATCAGATATGAATCAAAATCAAATTATTAAATCACTGATCATTTTTTTTTAATTGTTTGAATCAAATTATTTGGCTCTAAATTATTTGCTTAAATTAATTAAACTTTTTAACTCATCCATTGCCAGTATATGCAGGTTATACTAACTGAAACTAAAACTAAAACCATACAAAAAAATGCTTGAAATGAATATATATATATATATATATATATATATATATATATATATATATATATATATAATATATAATATAATATATAATAATAATAATATATATATATATATATATAATTTTTTATTTCAATAGTTTCAATTAGTTTAATTAACTAATTAAACTAATTTACTAACTAAAACTAAATCATAAAAAATGAATTATTTAAAAAAAATCTATACAAAAAATCATACAAAATGACAAAACACAACAAAATTACTAAAGCTGTAACTAAAATTAACAGAAAAATTTAAATAAAAATATAATAATAAAAAAAATCCTAATATTTATAAAAAGTATATAAGCATCTTAACAATACTAAAATAAAATTGGTACTACACAAGTCTGTTTTGGTGTACATTTGCATCCACAACACACAAAAAACAGCAATATAGCTGGTTTATAAATAGCTGAAAGTGCTGCTGCTTGGAATTAATTCCTCCCCAATTGCTTGTAAAATAGAAAATGATAATTAAATAACGTGTAAAAGTGTTATGTTTAGGCATATATCCAGATGTGTGCTGTATTCAGGTGTCTGGATTGCAGTGAAAGTCTTCAGATCGTAGTTCATAAGCGACCTGCAGGGATTTGGATGGGGAATTGCGCTGTGCGAATTACATGTAGGACAGATTGTGTGAGTGAATTTGTGCCATCGTTTTATTTCCATAATTCCTTTAGCGATTGGGGTGGTAAAACAACACACTGCGCGTGCAAATAAACTGCACTATCGACGAACTGAATCCCCCCTCAAGTGGGCAGCTGCTATTCAGAGGTGGATTGTGGGGGAAGGAGAAGATTACCGCTCCGAAATCCCATCGCCGGTGCCAAATGAAGTCAAGGGTTTGCCACACAGCAAATTTTGCTGACTCTTAGGGATTACAGACTTTAGCAGGTCCTAATGCGTCTGCTGGTGAGACGCGGCCCACCCAACGCTCGCAGGCGATGTGTGTGTTCATTTGCTTTCACCATCTGTCAGTTTGTTGTAATTGATGGGCAATCATAATCTGATGCACGGAAGGTATTTATCTAACGTTTATTAATTTGTGCTCAGCTAATGTAACCTAATCAGGTGGTCATCATGACGGCACGTACATGATGAGGAAAGTATGTTGGTGTGGGAATGAAGTGGATGTATTCAGCTTTTTATTTATAGGCCGTTGGTGTATCAAACATGTTACTTACAGTGATTTCTCAGACCTGGATCAGCGTTCTTATCATTAGGGTTAAGCTTCTGGCTGAGGTTGGGAGCTTAAAAAACGTTATTATCATTACTCTTTGATTTTAAGAGCAGTAAGTGATTAGGAATCGACTGAACTGGGGTTCAGCGGGTTGAAGGTCCAAATGTCAGTTTCAGTGCAGCTTCAAAGAGCTCTACATGATCCCAGACGAGGAATAAGAGTCTTATCTAGAGAAACCATCTGCCATTTACTAAAAAAAAATAAATTATATACTTTTTAACCACAAATGCTTGTCTTGCACTCGTATCATGTTGGAAAGGTCACGCGTGACGTAGATGGAAGTACCGCGGTAGGGCGAAAAACTCATCTCATTTTCTCCTCCAACTTCAAAATCGTTCGACATCATTGTTTTAGTATTTAGTATTAGTATTTAGTATTTAGTATTTATTATTTGCACATTCCCTTTCTTAACACTCGCTCTGTACTTCTGTCTATGTCATGCGAGACCTTTCCAACGTGATTAGAGTAGTGCAAGATGAGCATTTGTGGTTAAAAAGTATATACATTTTTAATTTTTTTAAGAAAATGACAGATCATTTCTCTAGATAAGACTCTTATTCCTCGTCTGGGATCATGTAGAGCTCTTTGAAGCTGCACTGAAACTGACATTTGGACCTTCAACCCGTTGAACCCCAGTGAAGTCCACTATATGGAAAAATCCTGGAATGTTTTCCTCAAAAACCTAATTTCTTTTCGACTGAAGAAAGAAGACATAAACATCTTGGATGACATGGGGGTGAGTGAATTATCAGGAAATTTGAATTCTGAACTAATCATGCAGGTTTTGATCATCTGATTATACTTGAAATTTGACAATTTTCACAGTCAGATTTGAAACTTTCCATGCATGCACCATGCAGGTCTAACAAAAGTCTTTGCATCATACTTTCATTTATAGTTGGCTAGTTATTGAATGGACAGTGCATTCGGATTCTGCAATCGGATTTAATTTAATTCGGACCGATGGAAATCTATGCATGTAAACAGCTAGAGCTGCACAAACATACAGGTTAGAGATCCATGTGCTTCCATGCAATATGCAAGTAGAGAAGTTCATTTAAAAGGAACAAGTGAGATTTATTTGTGAAAGTAATCTTTTATCAATTAATTGAATAAGAAAATAAAATGTATTCCTAAGTAATTGCAAAGACAGTTTAAACAGCACTTTAAACACAATTCAGAATGTCTGAATGCAATCAAAGTTGTTACTACAGTATGTCTCACTATTAAATAAATGCACACAAACTCATAATATACATTCTGTTTTTTTTAGTTTTTCTCGGGGTTCTGCTACACTTCCTTCTTTGCATGTGATTATGGTGAACATACCTGCTTGATTTGGGCTTGACATGCAAATTGCATGTAAATTTTTTGTTATAATCATCATGCAGTGGAATTGAAAAACATGCAGTACTCTGTTCATTCCCTCCTTCTGTATTCCAAACATGTACGTCTATGCTCTATAGAATTAGAATGCTGTCAAAGTCTATTAACTCACGTGTAATTGTACCTTTAGGCCTCACAAAAATACCTTTTACATTAATGGGAGGTTTCGTCCACACAGCAATCTTTTTCTTGTACTGTGGAGCCCACGGGTTTCAACAGCATTGCTATTTTTACCACAGTCTCAGTGGTGTGTGTTATTGTTTGTATATGTTTAATTATATAAAGATTCCTTCATTTAATGGCTTATAACCAATTTAGCAATTCAAAAGTAGCATGAGAGTGAGTTAAAGGATACAAGATTTGTTGCATCAGCAAAAACTCATCAGTGATGCCAAAAGTAACTTAAATAACACTTAAAAATGAATGAAATGTCTGAAATGTCATTGCATCAGATGATAAAATATGTCATTTCTGGTAAAGAATCCACTAAAAATCACCACTTGATTGATGACATTGAGCAAAAATGCTAAAGAAAAGCAAAGCTCGCAGAGATAAAAAATCCTGCAGCATTTGTTTGATATTCTGTTATCGAATTCAATGACGTTCATACATTTTTAAGTGTGTCTTAAGTGTCCAAGTGCATTTGGGGCTGCTGTACCTCATATGATGAACATTTGTAAGCAGGAACTATGTTGGTAAACTCAAGTTCAGCCTAGAAGCTAAGTGGCTTTTAGTTTGATACTTATAGAGAGTCTTTAGTGTGTTACGTGTTGCGGTTGCTGATTTAGATCTTTTCACATCAGCAATGGAATTTACCACTATAATTACACCATCTAAAGCTTTTTGACAAGATGCCCAGAAATAAAAATCTGCACAGTGCAATAAAACAAGAAGTGTGCAGTAGTTTCCCGTTTAAGCATGATTTTTAAGGAGGAGTCCTGACAACTGAAGGACCCCTATATAGTCCACTCGGGAATCCAATCGCAGGGCTAACTGGGGCAGAATGCTTGTAAAGTGGTTTTGAAAAACTGCCGCTCAGTGCCTGTCGCACAAAGAAAAACAATGCAGAGATTCTGGATTCAATATTAGATATATAACAGTATGATTTGTAATATGAAAGTCACATATTCTGCATCAAATCAGGTTTGATTACAGTAGTTAGTTGTACCAAACCTGTGTGCTTTTTTCATGTAATGTGCAACATTGCATTTTAAAGTCCCCCTGCAGTCAATAATTGTATCCCTTAAAACTCATCTTTGATAATCAAAATGGCATATTTAAAGGTGCCCTAGAATTAAAAATTGAATTTATCTAGGAATAGTTGAATAACAAGAGTTCAGTACATGGAAATGACATACAGTGAGTCTCAAACTCCATTTCCAACTCCAAACTCAAATCTCATTTGTTTATAAGACCTCCGAAGAACAGGCAGAATCTCAACATAACACCGACTGTTACGTAACAGTCGGGGTGTACGCCCCCAATATTTGCATATGCCAGCACATGATCAAGCCATTAGACAAGGGCAGAACGTCTGGATCTGTGCACAGTTGAATCATCAGACTAGGTAAGCAAGCAAGGATAATAGCGAAAAATGGCAGATGGAGCAATAATAACTGACGTGATCCATGATAACATGATATTTTTAGTGATATTTGTGAATTGTCTTTCTAAATGTTTCGTTAGCATGTTGCTAATGTACTGTTAAATGTGGTTAAAGTTACCATCGTTTTACTGTATTCACGGAGACAAGAGCCGTCGCTATTTTCATTTTTAAACACTTGCAGTCTGTATAATTCATAAACACAATTGCATTCTTTATAAATCTCTCCAACAGTGTGTAATGTTAGCTTTAGCCACGGAGCACTATCAAACTCATTCAGAATCAAATGTAAACATCCAAATAAATACTATACTTACATGCATGCAGCATGCATGACAAACATCTTGTAAAGATCCATTTTGAGGGTTATATTAGCTGTGTGAACTGTGTTTATGCTGTTCAAGGCAGCCGCGAGCTCCGGGGGCGGGGGAGCATGAGAATTAAAGGGGCCGCAACCTATATATCGGTGCATAGTTAATGATGCCCCAAAATAGGCAGTTAAAAAAATTAATTAAAAAAAATCTATGGGGTATTTTGAGCTGAAACTTCACAGACACATTCAGGGGACACCTTAGACTTATATTACATCTTTTAAAAATAAGTTCTAGGGCACCTTTAAACGTTTATTTTTTCCTGTGAAAATAATTTCTTCATGCCTTAAAATAGCTTGAATGTAATTTGACACCCTTACTTCATTTAGTATATGCGATACCATGAATATGCAAATTAGTCCCGCCTCCACTCAATCACACCAGCTCGGATTACCTGATCCACTCGCTCAACTGTAGTAAATGCCACACAATGGCCTTCCTTCCTTCCTTCCTTCCTTCCTTCCTTCCATTGAATAAAAAGAAGGTAATTGCAACTTTTTATCTCAATTCTGACATTTTTTCACACAATTGAGACTTTACAACTCGCAATTCTGTCTTTTTTTCTCAGAATTGCGTGAAATAAACACAATTTTGAGTTATAAAGTCAGAATTGTGTGATAAAAACTAACAATTGCGTGTTATAAAGTCAGAGTTGTGATAAAGTTGCAATTGTGTTATAAGTCAGAATTGTGTGAAATAAAGTCACAATTGTGTGATATAAAGTCGCAATTGCGTTATAAAGTCATAATTGTGATATAAAGTCAGAATTGTGTGATATAAAGTCAGAATTGTGTGATATAAAGTCGCAATTGCGTTATAAAGTCAGAATTGTGTGATATAGTCACACTTGCGTTATAAAGTCGGAATTGCGTGATATAAAGTCGCAATTGCGTTATGAAGTCGGAACTGCGTGATATAAAGTCGCAATTGCGTTATGAAGTCAGAATCGTGTGATATAAGGTCACAATTGCGTTATAAAGTCAGAATTGCGTGAAATAAAGTCACAATTGCGTTATAAAGTCAAATTACATTATAAAGTCAGAATTGTGTGATATAAAGTCAGAATTGTGTGATATAAAGTCGCAATTGCGTTATAAAGTCAGAATTGTGTGATATAGTCACATTGCGTTATAAGTCAGAATTGCGTGAAATAGTTGCAATTGCGTTATAAAGTCAGAATTGCATGAAATAAAGTCGCAAATGCGTTATGAAGTCGGAATTGTGTGATATAAAGTCACAATTGTTATAAGTCAGAATTGCGTGAAATAAGTCACACTTGCGTTATAAAGTCAGAATTGTGTGATATAAAGTTCCAATTGTGTATATAAAGTCAGAATTGTCTGATATAAATTCACAATTGCGTTATAAAGTCAGAATTGTGTGATATAAAGTCAGAATTGTCTGATATAAATTCACAATTGCGTTATAAAGTCACAATTGCGTTATAAAGTCAGAATTGTGTGATATAGTTGCAATTGCGTTATAAAGTCAGAATTGCATGAAATAAAGTCGCAAATGCGTTATGAAGTCAGAATTGTGTGATATTCAGAATGTTGATATATTCATAATTACGTTATAAAGTCAGAATTGCAAGTTATAAAGTCAGAATTGCGAGTTAAAAAGTCAGAATGTGAGTTAAATTCAAAACTTGATTTTCACCACAGGGGGACTTTAAAGTATTTTAATGTAGCCACATTTTTCAAACTCCACAAAAAATCTGTATTAATCATGTGCTATTTTTAAGTATACTATCATCTTCATAAGACTTTGAAATATAGTGCACAAGTCATTTATGTACCACTTTTACTATGTATAATTCTATAGTGTTTTTTTCTTATTTCTTTTTTTGTTTTCTTTTTTAAGATTGACTGTAAACCATCATTGTATGGAGAAGAGCTGCATGAAGATTTTGCAACGTTCTACTGAAAAACAGCCTGAGGGTGAGTAAATACTGATAGAATTACATTACAATACCTTTCACATTGGCAGATTCATAAAGGGGGCAGCAGATTGAGATGCTGTTTGTGAATGTGCCAGTGTGGGAGTTTGTTTGTCTTTGTAGCTGCATTGAGACTTCTGTCTTAGTAAAAAGACACCGCAAGGTGAGAAGCTCTATAGATCGCCTTGATGTGAGTTGCAGTGCGCAGTGGAAGCCTTGTCACTCTTTTTCCCACCCTGAATACTTTGTTTTGCACGCCCTCTAACTCGAGGACATCAGCACGAGTGTGACTCTCAGGCGCTCTGAGAGTGATTGCAGCGTTGTTGCAATGTTTATATACTTCATTTTCCTCATGGAGCATATAATGTTCCACATTCACATTTTACAAACAAATACTCTACACAGTATGTCATTGAACAGTGTTGTCAGTCCATACGGATAATGTGATTTCATTTATAGTCCTGAAGCCTGCCTTCCTTCCTTCAAATGTGGAAAGACATCAGTACACACCATTTTTCAAGTTCAAGTCCACCGAGGTTAATTTTCTAACTCCTGATTGCTTTGTCGGACAAAATGGCGGCTTCCGCTTTATGATTGGTTAGATCGAACAATTGAGTTATAAAGTCATAATTGTGTGATATGAAGTTGCAATTGAGTTATAAAGTCATAATTGTGTGATATAAAGTCGCAATTGCTTGTTATAAAGTCAGAATTGTGATGTAAAGTCACAATTGCATTATAAAGTCAGAATTGTGTGTTGTAAAGTCAGAATTGCGTTATAAAATCAGAATTGTGTGATATAAAGTCACAATTGCGGTATAAAGTCACAATTGCGGTATGAATTCAGAATTGCGGTATAAAGTCAGAATTGCGTTATAAATTCAGAATTGTGTGATATAAAGTCAGAATTGCGTTATAAAGTCAGAATTGCGTTATAAAGTCAGAATTGCGTTATAAGTCAGAATTGTGATGTCGCAAAAGTCAGAATTGCGGTATAGTCAGAATTGCGGTATAAAGTCAGAATTGCGTTATAAATTCAGAATTGTGTGATATAAAGTCAGAATTGTTGTTTATAAAGTCAGAATTGTGTGATATAAAGTCGCAATTGCGTTATGAAAGATAAAGTCAGAATTGCGGTATAAAGTCGAATTGCGTTATAAAGCAGATAAAGTCAGAATGTGTTATAAAGTCGCAATTGCGTTATGAAGTCAGAATTGTGTGATATAAAGTCGCGGTATAGTCAGAATTGCGAATCAGAATTGCGTTATAAAGTCAGAATTGTGAATTGTGTGATATAAACAAATTGCGGTGTCAGAATTCGCATAAAGTCGCAGTATAAAGTCAAATTGTATAAAGTCAGAATTGCGGTATAAAGTCAGAATTGCGTGATATAAAGACGCAGTTAAATGTTATAAAGTCAGAACTCACAATTCTGACTTTATAACTCACAATTGCGACTAAATAAAAATAAATAAGGTAATTGCGACTTTTTATCTCAATTCTGATGATAAAAAGTTGCAATTACCTTTTTTAATTTTTTATTTAGTGATGGAAACAAGCTTCCATACACATCTCATGTTGTAAACAGTGAGAAATATTAGTTAAGAATAAAAAACATAATTATTCTAATATATTTTTATCACTGTAAACTATGGTTAATGGTGTATAAAGGCCTTTTCATAGTTTCTATAACTACTGGCGGAAGTACCCGCTTTTTGGCACCACAGGAACTGGGAGCAGTTTTAGCTATAGGAACACCTTTTGAGGGAACTAAATCAGCTCTTCAGAGTAGGGTCTAAACCAGAACATTAGGAACTACCAGTGATGTAAGTGTACGTTAACTGGCCGAATGCATGCCATATACGAAACACCTGCACCCGCCATGTTTAAAAAGCTTTTTAAACATACAGTTTACATATACTTACTCCACAAACTATGTCCACAAACATGGAAAACAGCGATAGATGGGCCGAAGTCTAGGCACTTCTCAACCCTTTACACTACAGAGTTACTGATGTTGTTGAATGCCACGCTGTCAGCCAGCTTACGTCACTTCAGAGGTCAAATGCAACCAGGAAAATGTCCCTAGTTCCTATAACTACCTGATCCGAAGGCCCCTATAGTTTGCTTTTGGAGGATTCAAAGGAACATTTTGACCGAATCCCAGTTGGCATTACCCACATGACTCGGTTATCTGTTCTTACAGTATGTGAGATTAGGATTAGTCTGTCCCAAATCTGAGCATGTTGAAGATGCCTGGACTAGTGGATTTTTGAGGTAAAATCCATGCAAGCTTTTTGGGTTACTTTGAGCAATTACCCATAATGCTTTGTGCTACAGAAGAGGGGTAGTTTGTGTTGGTTTCTAGCTATATCAAATAAAAGGGGTTGCTTATACAGTAGATACAGTTTTATGATGGAATATGCAATACCTTACTGTTGTACATACTCAAAACGATGTGCTTTCCCATCATCAGTAAAGTATGTATTTTTATTTTTAGTGCATAGTAAAATGCATGATTTCAGGACATATTTTCTATTGAATCCATCATGATGTAATATCTGGCTCTAGAAGCTGCTCTGCTCTTGAGTATTGATTTTCTAACACATTCACAGTCTTTTGTTTTCTCTCACCTTTCTGATATTGATGGCCGTGGCTGTGTCTATATTTCAAGAGGTTTCAAATGGCCACGTGAGAAAACGCTGAAAAAAACTAACATTTTTGCAGGATTTATTTGCCAGTGTTTGGAGAGAAATACAGACGTCCGATTTGGGAAAACCTCAAGGTGAAAGTAAGTTAGCGTTCATGATTACTCTGCACTTGTTTATGAGTGCTGGAAAACACTGTTGCTGTGGAGTATTTCCCAGCCGATTTCCTTTCAAGCCGCTTTGTCTTGCCCAGTTGCGGCTGTGAATTACATTTCAGACAGTGTTAATTCTTGCAGTCACCTTTTCAGAGCATTGAAATTTGCCAGGGATCTGGAGACAGCAAAGGGACTTTTAATGAACAGCTTTTATTGATCAGTGGACAAAACAGCTGTTAATTACACCAGAGCAGGCGATTCATTGCCGCTATGAAATAGGGCCATCATGTGCCAGTCTAATACTTCCTGAAAAATGGAGCAGGGTTGATGGAGTTTTTGAGAATTGGCTTTGAATTCCAAGATTTGGAATTTGAATTGAATTGCCGTTCAGGATGTTGAGTTGGAATGAAGGAAGGTCAGTTAAATCAGCAATTTTCAGACAAGTTTGCTTTCAAGGTTTTGCTTTCAAGTTTTCAAGTTTGCTTTATCTATCTATCTATCTATCTATCTATTAGGGCTGTCAAGCGATTAAACATTTTACATGATGTGGCGATTAATTAATCTAATTTATCACAAATTAATTGCACATTAAATTTGGCTGAGAAATTACTCCCAAAAGATAGTCAAATAATCAAATAGCATCAAATCAAACTTTTTATATTTATTTAATTATTGTATTATGAAACATACATTAAAATACATATAAATGAAATATACACTCTAAAAAAATGTTTGGTTAAAAACAACCCAAGTTGGGTTGAAAATGGACAAACCCAGCAATTGGGTTGTTTTAACCCAGTGGTTGGGTTAAATGTTTGCCCAATGTGCTGGGTAGTTTTATTTAACCCAACTACTGATTAAAAATGATTATATGGCTGGCTTAAAATGAATCCAAAATAGGTGAGAAATTAAAAATCAGACACATAATTACTAGAGGCAACAATAATAATCAAAAGGTGTACATTTATTAATAAGCAATTTAATAAATGTTTATTGTTTATTATTCATTATCTTATTAATAAATGCTCATTTATTAAACATATTAATAAATGTTAATTTCCAACATATTTTGGGTTCATTTTAAGCAAGCAATACAGTAATTTTTATACAACAGTTGAGTTAAATAAAACTACCCAGACGTTGGGCAAACATCTAACCCAACCACTGGGTTAAACAACCCAATTGCTGGGTTTGTCCATTTTCAACCCCAACTTGGTTTTTTTTTTAACCCAGCATTTTTTAGTGTACATTTGTGTACACCAAAAAAACAACAATATTCATAATTGGTATCTAATTTTGTCTTGTTTTCCAGTAAAATATCATAAAAAGCCTTAAAACATATAACATATATGTTTTAAGGCTTTTTATGAACATATAAAACATATAAGATAAAATTACTGTATTTGAGAATTCATAGAATATATAGAATAGAATATATCTTTAAGAATAGAATATATCTCTATTAGAAATGAATAAAAACAACTGAATAAAAAAGTTTTGTGAGATTTATTCTTAAAATAATAATAAAAAAATGTATATAAAATTTTAATGCTTGAGTAAATACTGTATATGTTGTTTTGAAGATGTTTAGATTTATTTTTTTTTTTTACTGAAAAAAAAGAATATTAAAATCATCTACATTTTTTTATTGCAATACCGCAATCGCATATGCTTTGCATTTGATAAAGTTTATGAGTTATTTATACTGAAAATAAAATGTAGTATGTGCAACTAGTTACAGCAGCTCTACATGACTTCTTTTCAATCCAGTTGAATTCTACTTCCTTAAATGTAAATGACTGCTTCCTGTTTTCTAATTCAATTCAAATTCAGGAACTGAACTAGAATTTAGAAGAACTGAATGGAGCGCAACTCTTTGTCTTCTATTTCCCATGTTGCTTCCTCCTTTTCTTTTTTCCTGTCTTTTTTTCGTGTGACTTGTTGGTTTTGTGACGCATCTAAATGAAGGCGATGAATGTTGCTAACGAGCCGCGGGTCTGGCGGAACACACTGACCGCAGCAGGGGGGTCTGCGGCACATCTGGAGACGCAGCGCTCTGATTTATGTTATCTGGTGTTTGCCTTTAATTTGTGATTGTCATTCATCTGTCTGCGGAGCGGCTTACGGCCTCCACAGCTGACTCAGCGGGGATGAATCTGTCTCTCTCACACGCCAGCAGACAGACAGGCATTTCTCTTTATTTACTTTTGATGCTTCACACTTCCAGACCGTCAGTGCGCTGCAGCTGAGAGGACGATAACAGTGATTAAATGTAATCAAAATGGCACTTGAACGCTGAGTCGGTTCCTTTCGGACATCTGTAAACTCACAGGGATCTTGATGGAAGCGCAAGGATGATTTGAAGCTTGAACTGCCGGCCGTATTAATCTCACATGCACGAGAATGATGGAAACAGCCAATATGCAATATGCGATGCGTCATCTGCCGTGCAGCTAAAATTTATATTCATCCCAAACTCGCCTGTTCTGAAAAGTCTCTAGCGTTTGTTGCGTAACGGATCAAACCCTACTGAGTGTTAATGGCCCGGAAGATTATTGGTTTTTACACTTTTATGCGGCGCGTCAAGCGAATTGTACATCACTGCGCTGAAATTTATATCAACAATAAAGAGGAGATGTGTGCCTAACAAATGATAGAAGCCACTCTTGAGGAGATTTGTGTGAAACGCCTCAGGGCAGCTGTCGTCTCCAAACGGAGCAAAGTTCTTTAGACGTGATGTGTGATGAACATCTCAGATCTAGTCATTTTACTGATTTATGGAGGGCATAATCGTCTGTTTTGTGTGATTTTGTAGATGTATTTATATTTAGTTTTGTATGATTTGATCATATCACTGTCACAGTGGAAGGATGAATCTATCAAAACTGATGTGAAAGTGATTTGAGATCGTAATCATATTCTCATGTCTATGCAGGCTAATCAGGAAAAATCATTCTGGAAAATCATTTTCCCATGCACCTTATTCTGTATGTTGATCCTTCACAGTAGTATCCAAGGATAACCAAGGTTTTGTGAAAACTATAAGCAAAAATCAACCAATTATTGTTGGTGGTGACCTGGAAAACAGCACTATGGTGAAGATTCGGAGATCTCTGATGGGTAGTGTTGGCACTGTTTTCAAGCAAGGACTAAAGTAAGGCAGAGGCTATTTGCAGTAGGTGAAAATAGCAGTATTTTCTTTGTACTAAGTATAAATAGTTGTTAGATGCTATTTATGCTTGGTGCAAATAGTGGCAGATACTCTTTGCTCCTCAGTGTGTTGTAGTATAAAACAGTATGCAACAACAACAACAACAACAACATATTGAGTGTAAATGATTAGGCCTATATTTATTAAAATCAGTAAATGGATGGTGCCTTAATAAAGCCATCCCTACACCTACTCCTAACACCACTGGCTGGCTTAAAATGAACCCAAAATTGGTTGGAAATTAAAAATAAGACACATAATTACTAGAGGCAACAATAATAATCAAAAGGTGAACATTTATTAATAAGCAATTTAATAAATGTTTATTTTTTATTATTATTTAAGCAAACATTTATAAATAAATGTTCATTTATTAAACATGTTAATTTCCAAAATATTTTGAGTTTGTTTTAAGCAAGCAATACAGTAATTTTTAAACAATAGTTGGGTTAAATAAAACTACCCAGCAGATTGGGCAAACATTTAACCCAACTACTGGGTCAAATCAACCCAATCGCTGGTTTTGTCCATTTTCAACCCAACTTGGGTTGTTTTTAACCCAGCATTTAGAGAGTACTATTAACTCTTTCCCCGCCATTGATAGAATTTTCCGGCAATCCATGTTTTCACTGTTATGTGGTAGGGGGCGCTATTATGCATCTTCTGAATATAGTATAGAATCTCCGGATGGAAAAAAAAACAAGAAGCAGAAACTTATGCACTTGCAACACAATCATCAGACATTTAACAGCATGTTTTAATCATCGTTCTGAATACGATCAAAATGTAGTCTTTTATGTTGCTTTTTTATGAAACTTACTTACATTCAAGTGTTGATAAAAAAGAATGCATGAAGCTAGAATAAATAGAGGCTCTGTTCTTTCTTTTGATATATTGCATGTTCAGATATTCATTCAACAAAACATTCTGGGGGCTATGAAAGTTTTGTGAAAATGATCAAAAATGCTGCCGCTGGCAACTTTCCCTGGAGGTGAAAGAGTTAAATAAATGTTAGACACTTTATTTCCACTTTTTTCATATATTTTCTTCCTTTTTATTTACAATAAACGCCTTTCCGATCTGATATGCGATGGGAAATGCAGAAGAATTAGTTGGGAAAAAGGTGGATTCAAACTCGGGTTGATCGCATTCAAAGTAAGTGCACCTGCCTCACTCTCCACATCACTGCTCCTGTTATCAGTGGGATTTCTTTTGTAATTTTGTCTGGTCGAATCAAACATTGACAACCTCTTAAATAGTGTAAATATCCTTTGTCAACAAGGCAGCCTAATTGCACTTAGTGTAAATAGACATGCCGATAAAGTAAAGTTACTAAGCTAGTTTACATCATATTATCCCAGTTGCTTTTTTAAACAAGAAATGTGCTCTTTTCTATTTATTTATTTGCTAACTGATATATGCATGTGTGTAAAGTCCTCAAGCATTACAGGAGTTGTAGACCTTGTGTGCGCATGAGAATTAAATGCAAATCTATGGCTAGATTCATATTACATTCAGTCAGTGTTAACTTATCTGCCCTTCTGCCTTTTATTCATGACATTCCAGTCATTGCATCACACGTGTTAGCTTGCTTACTGATAAAATGCATGTTGCATTATGTATGTTAGAGAGTAAAGTACGAGTGTGCTGAGTAAACAGCAATCAAACAAGCTGCTTCTGTATTCTGCATCTTTCAAACACATGATAACATCCGCAATAACTGAGGAGTTTTGCAGTGCTCAGAAATGAGTTTAAAAAGCCCACTGAGACGCGTTATATTTTATTGGTGCACTGAAAAATGTTGCTAGTGTGGCGTTTCCCAACACGCTCCTTCATCAAACGATACAGCAACAGTAATATAGTCAAGACAGCGTTTGTCTAATGCTTTTGTCAATTACACGATTTCATCCCGGAAAGCTTGTTCTTCTGACTGCGCACTAATGAAAATAATCTGTCAAGCTTTCATCCTAAAGGTTAGATTTGGGACTAACCCCAGGTGCTGCGGCTAAAATGATCCCAATTCTTCATCCTGTGTTACTATCTAATCTGAGGAAGGCCTCATTAGCCGCCTCATGTTTACCCTCACATTTCAGGAATCAGAAGACATTAGCAGAGACAGTCCCTGTGCTAAGAGTAATTACCAGGCCTATAACACACACCTGTAATTCCTGTCGTCTGCTGCCAAGTGCCTTTTGTGTATTCACATCACATCTCTTACAATCTGCCAGACTCGCCTTCGCAGCAGAAATATGCCAGGACTAAACTGTATCCATTTAAAATGTACCAGAACTATCGTGCTGCTTTAGCCTGAGGGATTATTCTAGGACTTTCTAAGCAACACACCAGAGAAGGGGACAGAATAGGGTCTGCTTTTCCTTTCAGCAAGTGATCAGAGGAAGGACGTGCTTAACCTTCACAAAATATCTGGAGGTCAAGTTGGAAACTGTATAAACAGTTTTATTTTACATGTATGTTATCCACCTTATTTTTAATTCTTTCCCCACTAGCATTTGAAACAAATTGTAAGCCAGTACCAGTATTTTTGATCATTTATTTTATTTTATTTTATTTTATTTTATTTTATTTTATTTTATTTTATTCAAGCTTCATGCATTATTTTTTATCAACACAAAAGCAAAATATTGAACAAAAAGCTGAGAAAATCGTTTTTTGTCAAAGACTTCCCCCCGATTTGATTCAGAACGATGATCAAAACATAGACTGTGTGGATCGATTCCATCAACACCCCCAAAGTTTCATGAAGGTGTCACCTTCATATGTTTTACGATGTTTAATGATCGCGTTAACTTACATTTGCATAAGCAATGCTTCTATCACTTCTATCACTGTTTCTATCTATGCTTCTATCACTTCTATCACTGTTTCTATTTCTTCACCTTCTTTTGGATCTACAGATTCTGTCCTTTTTCAGAAGATGCTTAATAGCGCCCCCTACTTCCCCTTCAGAAGATGCATAATATCGCCCCCTACTGTCCCCTTCAGGAGATGCTTAATAGCGCCCCCTACCGCCCCCTTCAGAAGATACGTGATAGCGCCCCCTACATCCCCTTACAGAAGATGTGTAATAGCGCTCCCTATTGCCCCCTTCAGAAGATATGTGATAGTGCCCCCTACATCCCCTTCAGTAGATGCGTAATAGCGCCCCCTACAATCCCCTTCAGAAGATGCGTAAGAGCGCCCCCTACCATCCCCTTCAGAAGATACATGATAGCGCCCCCTACGTCCCCTTACAGAAGATATGTAATAGCGCCCCTACTGTCCCCTTCCGAAGTTGCATAATAGCGCCCCCTACCATTCCCTTCAGAAGATACATGATAGCGCCCCCTACGTCCCCTTACAGAAGATACATAATAGCACCCCCTATTGTCACCTTCAGAAGATGCGTAATAGCGCCCCTACCATCCCCTTCAGTAGATGTGTAATAGAGCCCCCTACAATCCCCTTCAGAAGATGCGTAATAGCGCCCCCTACGTCCCCTTACAGAAGATACGTAATAGCACCCCCTATTGTCCCCTTCAGAAGATGCGTAATAGCGCCCCTACTGTCCCCTTCCGAAGATGCATAATAGCGCCCCTACCGTCCCCTTCAGAAGATGCGTAATAGTGCCCCCTACCATCCCCTTCAGAAGATACATGATAGCGCCCCCTACATCCCCTTACAGAAGATACGTAATAGCACCCCCTATTGTCCCCTTCAGAAGATGCGTAATAGCGCCCCTACTGTCCCCTTCCGAAGATGCATAATAGCGCCCCCTACCATCCCCTTCAGAAGATACGTGATAGCGCCCCCATCCCCTCAGAGATGTGTAATAGCGCCCCCTACAGTCCCCTTACAGAAGATGGTAACAGCGCCCCTACACCCTTCAGAAGATGGTAATAGCGCCCTACCCCCTTCAGAAGATGCGTAATAGCGCCCCTACTGTCCCCTTCCGAAGATGCATAATAGCGCCCCCTACCATCCCCTTCAGAAGATACGTGATAGCGCCCCCTACAGCCCCTTCAGAAGATGTGTAATAGCGCCCCCTACAGTCCCCTTACAGAAGATGTGCAACAGCGCCCCTATATCCCTTTCAGAAGATGCGTAATAGCGCCCCCTACAATCCCCTTCAGAAGATGCGCAATATTTGCGCAAATTTGGGACGTGACTGAATACAGGTTAAGACCCTGAATTTGTGGTATTTTATTTTGTAACAGTAGACTTAAAAATAAGAATAAAAACTGAGAAACAAAATTCATCAAATTAAAAAATAAGTACAATAAAAGGAAATGGCAGAATGGGTAACAGGGTTACAGATTGGGCCTAAATTAACTTCCCACTCAGTAGGGACTCACTATTTTGGGTCCATATTTTGGGTTATTTCGATAGTACACTTTAGACATTCTACTAACTATAAGTAACTTTGCAACTACATTTCATCGAACTCTCATTAGAGTATTAGGTTCGGGTTTGTAGAATAAGTTGACATGTAGTTGCAAAATTACTTAGTTTGTTGAATGTCTAAAGTGGACCATATATATATAAAGTGTCACTTCATTAATTTATTTAACAAACAAACAAACAAATTAATTTAAAATCATTTTAAATCATTAAGTATGTAATGGGACATTTCTATTTCTCTCTCACAGAAACATAAAAATTCAGTTTAGGTAAATTACAGTTACGGCTATGAAAGAAAAAAAAAGAAACATTTAAGTGATAATGTTTTGAGAAAGGTGTTTAGGTCATGTTAATTTGACCTGCAGTAAGAGCATTTTAATAATGTGCCAGGTAAAACACTAGATAAACTCTATGCGAGGCATAATGTCATTTCACACAACAAAACATTTAGACTCTCACCTAAAACAAAAAATAGCTAAAATGTGGAGTTGGTATTATTGTGAGAGCACTTGTGAATTCCCCCTTAAAGCATGTTTGAGCTGTAAAGCTATTTGAGCTGTAAAGGTGTTTGGAAGTACAGTAGGTGGATGAACTGCTGGTTAAATGTCATTCCTGCAGGTGGATTTTTTCTGCATGCGAAAAGCAGTTCTCTTGTATTCTAATGCATATTATGCAAAAGTTACAGTGTTTATTGCCTTTTCATGGTCACGACAGGAGTTCAAGTACTGAAAGTTGCACAGACAAGGTCAGTAAATGACTTATAATACTAGTCTCACCTTAACATCTAAAAGTCAGTGTGTATCATAATGTTTATATTTCTTTCATAATGTTAATATTTTATATTTCTTAATTCATTATGCACTGCTCTGTTTTTTGTTAGGATGACAGACAGTTCAAATACATTTTTAAGTGGTCTAATGTCAAAATGATGGCTCAGATCAATTACTAACCAATGCGACTTTTCTAATTTTTACAGTGAAAGAGTGTCTAAACATTTAATATTGACAAATGTCTTATGATGGATATGTTTTATGACCCACAGTAACATAAAATGATGCAAACTACTCAATTTTTTTATGGAATTTCTCCATTTTGAATTAAAAATATTCTATCATTTAAATGGTCAAGATACAAGAGGCTTTTTTTTTTTTTTTTTTTTTTTTTTCAAGAGTGAATGTGTCACAGACACGTCAGGCTCCACCTCCCTGCAATACCCGCGCACTCAACTGTACTGTACTGTAACAGAATGTGTGCATATTTTAAATAAAATGTGATTTGCAAAGAGTTTAAATTGACTACCTCACAACTATAGGCTATAATTGGACATTATATATAACACTTATATGGTAACACTTTATTTTAGGGTCTTTTAACTAGTTGCTTATTAGCATGCATATTACTAGAATATTGGCTGTTTATTAGTACTTATAAAGCACATATTAATGCCTTATTTTGCATGGCCTTTTCTACATCCCTTAATCCTACCCAATACCTAAACTTAACAACTACCTTACTAACTATTAATAAGCAGTAAATTTGAGGAAAAAGTCATAGTTAAAAGTGAATACATGTTCCCTATACTAAAGTGTTACCACTTGATTTGTGTTCAACACAGAAGAAAGTTTTTGGAAACACATGAGGATGAGTAAATGATAACACAACAATCTTTTTTGCAAAAGTTATTCCTTTAAAAAGAGATGTTGTTTGCAGCTAAGCTAAAGGGATTTTTAACACACTTTAAAGCATGTGGCCATTATAAATAAGACATGAAAAGAGGGACTTTTTTAATTTAAAGGACTAAGGAAGTCTTGTTTGCTTTGGTGTGTAAGTTCAGTGGCGCTCGGGCAGGCGCTCTAATGAGAGCAGCAGTCGAGAACACACTGCTCTCATTGCAGCATGATAAATGGTCAGCGCTGCAGTGCTGTGTATGTGAGCGCATGTAAACCAATATCCTCCTGCCTCTCTCTCTCTCTCTCTCTCTCTCTCTCTCTGCTCTGCCTCCCTGATCTCTGATGCAGGTGTGTATCCACATCGGCATGCTCAGATCTATGGAATATTCACTCTGGAACAAACAGGAGCCACAGAACTGGGCAGTATTGCACTATTATTGCTAGCGACAGCACAGCATGACACTATTATTTGAGCATATAACATAAACATTTTATGCTACAATGCAGAAATCATCAGTGCTTCTCAACTGCTTTTGCTTCAACACAGTGCCAAAAATATTTACTGCACAAAAGTAAATAACATCCTTAAAATCTAAATATTACTATTCTTTATTATTGTTGTTTATGAATTACAGTGAAGTTTCTTTGGACACCATTGACATCAACTACTAAAGATATGGCTCAGTATGTGTTTTCCTTCAGTAAAACTTTAGTTTAGGGTCCAATTCTCACTATTAACTAGTTGCTTATTAGCATGCATATACTAGAATATTGGCTGTTTATTAGTAATTATAAAGCATATATTAATGCCTTATTCTGCACGACCATATTTTACATCCCTTAATCCTAAATTTAACAACTACCTTATTAACTATTAATAAGCAATAATTAGGAGTTTATTGAGGCAAAAGTAGAGTTAATAGTTAGGGTTAGTTGAAAATTGGACCCTAAAGTGTGACCATTTTTCCTTTTTTTTGTGCTATATTAACTATGCATAATTATTTGATTAGTTGCATTCATTGTTATTTTAGTATTACTTATATAGTATTATTAATATTTAAATTAGTGTTTATTTTATATTTCCAGTTTTCATTTTCATTTTAGAATAAGGTTTAATAATTAATAATTTTTGATGTGCTTTTGTCTTATTTATTTGTTTATTTGTTTTTTTATGGTTTAGTATGGAGTGCTTTCGTGTAAAATTAGTGTTTTTCCAGTTAGTTTTCAAAGCAAAATTTATTTAGTTTTCAGTTTTTAGGTTGTTTTTTTTTCCTTCAAATTTTTATTATATATATAATAGTTTAGTATGTAAAATGCATTAAATGCATTAGTAGTTAAATGCATTAAAAGTTAAAAATTGCTTCCATGAATTGCAATATTGCAATTCATGAAAGCAATTTTTAACTTTTAATGCATTTATCTTTGGATCACGACCCACCAGTTCAGAACAATGACTATAAATGACATAAATCATTAAAGCTGCAGGTTTACATGAACATAACAGCTGCTTTGTTGACAAGACTAAAGTGTTTCCCAGAGTCTGTAGTCATGTCGGGTTGGGTTATCGGTAGGGTTGATTTTGTGTTGTTAAGATATTCAAACTTGACAAGAAGCAATTCCCTGCTGAAACATCCCGTATATGATGATAGCTGAGTTTTGGATCATGTTAAGTTGGTTCGGGCTACTAGATGATCTTGATCTACTAGTTCTGTTACTGTTTTGGAATATAAAATGGCCATGAAGCTAGTATGTTCCAAAAGCCAATTTGACCGCCTTAAGCACAAAAGTTACTGTTTCAAGATGGTCTAACAAGCTGGATTTTCCAGTAGGGATCATATTCTAGTCTTTCATCTGGTGTTGTGTTGTTATTCTGCTAAAATATTCAAGGCACAGCGGCGTTATCATGAATCAACGTCTTATGTTTTCTTAAAGCCAAGAATGAGATATGAAAAGAGACTTTCAATCTTTGAACCTGTAGTTTTTATTAACCGTGATTTCTAGCTGGGGAAATAGAACTATTAGCATTCATGAAATGATAAGAAATGAAATAACCATGCTGCATAAAAGTAACGCTGAATGCATAGACATGTCCACTTGCATTATTTCAGCATCATTCAAAGTTTATGCACAGATTTCCTCAGCGGTTGTTAAACAAAACTGACGTCCGTGCAGAAGAAAAGGTGAGTGTAGACATTGCTAATCTGTAGCTTTTAGTTCCCACCACGTTATCTTTAAGGCCCTGTTAATTGTTTGTGCTCGGCAATCTAACACACTCGTTAATGCGATCAGATGCGAGATTGTAATACGCTGCTGAGCGCTTGTCGGTACGTGCCCGTGAAAGCACGGTGAGACCGGCCAGCGTAAATTAAATTAGGCCCCTTGCGAAATTTCCGAGCGTGCTCATTGGCCGTGGCTTTTGTTGTGTTGTGTCTGACCTTGACCTAGCGAAGATTAATGTAACAAGACAGGGTGACGGTAACAGCGGCTTGTTCTCATGCGGCACACAGACTGTGTACACACACAAATCAGTGTGTAATGGACAAGGCAGAGGCGTCATAGCTGTGGAAAAGCACCAATCGGGCGGCTGTTAGTGCATGTGGGGTTTATGTGCCTTGAAGGCACAGGTTCTGGCCACTGAAACTAGTCAATGGCTAGTGGACCAACACATATATACAGCCAAACAGTAAAGCTTTATAGCTTAAAGCTTTGCTGATTTTGGCCATATGCTTTAGAGTCTTGAAACTTTGAGGGCTGGTAGTACTTACACCATCTACAACGTCACCAATGCTTGCCTCGATCGGCTTGAATATTTTCGGGGATTTTTTGAAGAACGTACTTTTGCAAACTAGCCCTAGGTTTTTGGCCCGATTGGAACCACACCAGTGCAGAGAGATTATCTGGTGTCTGATTGTCAATAATTATCTAAAAAAGTTGAAATTTTGATTCATGGTCTCTAAGGGTGCTAATAAACCAATGTCCAATGTTCGATGTGGGTGGAGCCCCTTTTACTAAAATGGCTATAACTCGTGAACAGAATGAGATATTTTCACCAAACTTGGCACACTTGTGTAAGAGCTCATTCTGTGGTCACGTGAAAAAGGACGCAGCGACTGGCCACTTGGTGGCGCTATAACAGGAAAAAAAAAAAAAAGAAAATTGCTCTAACTACTTTACCGTTAGTCTGATCGACTTGAAAATTGGCATGCAGTGCCATATGACTGTCTATGAGAACATTGATGTATCTAAACAAACATGTCCTCTGTCGGCCAATGAATTTTGAGCAGCTATCAGACAAGGTTAACGGAGGCTGATCGGAACAAAACTTGCTGGGCCTGTTTGACTCACGGCCCTAGAGACCTGTGAGAAATTCAAAAGAAACCACACACCGGGGGGCGCCTTCACGTATTTCATGTGTGTAAAGGATTGTCTATCATGTGTTTATTCGCGCACACCAACGACATTCATATCACATGGTAGAACTCCCCATTCTGAGCAACTTTGCCTCTAGGACCGCCACCATCAAATTGTTCATTAAATATTGGAGATTATTTAAAAAAACAACTTTGGTGAACTAGTTCTAGGTTTTTGCCTCAACCTCGATCACTTTTTATTGTTATTGTCTTAATGGTCTTAATTCTTTGGTTTGAGGATGAAATATGTCCCTAAAATTCTCTCTTTATGTTTTTTAGTTTTATATTTTATTTTTAGAATAAATAACTTAACTTCTTTCTTTCTTTCTTTCTTTCTTTCTTTCTTTCTTTCTTTCTTTCTTTCTTTCTGTAATGCTGTAATGGGGTGTAATGCTATTTCATGCATTCTGACTTATTTACACTGTTAAAGAGTTGGATTCTCATGATAAACATGGCCAAAGTTTCAAAATATGAGATGGGCGTATGACGGAGTATTTCTGTGCCAAAAGTACTCTTCCAAATCCTCACGAACTTCGGGGTCTTTTTTTGAGTATGTGCCTGTGTGACATCAGAATGGTCAGAATTCCTTGTACGGGCATTTCTCCCGGAAGAGCGGGCGCGCACATGTCAACCAGATGAGAGAGCAAGAGCATGCCCGTCAACACACTTCATTCGGCTTTACAGAAGTCATCATCAACGCTGCACAGGACTAATTTGTCACTTTGTTTTTAGACCACGAAATCAACAATGTCACCAAAGAAGTGTGTTTTGGTTGTAAGGGAAAGATAACCTTGCTTCCCAAAGAACCCAGTGGAGCTGAGAGTTTTGTGCTCATGCATTACATTGATGCACTCTCGATATTTGTTATTAAAGGTGCCCTAGAATTAAAAATTGAATTTACCTTGGCATAGTTGAACAAGTACAAGTACATGGAAAAGACATACATTGAGTTTCAAACTCCATTGCTTCCTCCTTCTTATGTAAATCTCATTTGTTTAAAAGACCTCCGAAAAACAGGCGAATCTCAACCTAACACTGACTGTTACGTAACAGTCAGGATTATTAATATGTATGAGACCCCAATATTTGCATATGCCAGCTCATGTTCAAGGCATTACACAAGGGCAGCCAGTATTAACGTCTGGATCTGTGCACAGCTGAATCATCAGACTAGGTAAGCAAGCAAGGACAATAGCGAAAAGTGGCAGATGGAGCAATAATAACTGACATGATCCATGATTACGTGATATTTTTAGTGATATTTGTGAATTGTCTTTCTAAATGTTTCGTTAGCATGTTGCTAATGTACTGTTAAATGTGGTTAAAGTTACCATCGTTTATTACTGTATTCACGGAGACAAGAGCCGTCGCTATTTTCATTTTTAAACACTTGCAGTCTGTATAATTCATAAACACAACTTCATTCTTTATAAATCTCTTTAACAGTGTGTAATGTTAGCTTTAGCCCGTTAGCCACACCATCAAACTCATTCAGAATCAAATGTAAACATCCAAATAATACTATACTCACATGATCCGATGTATGCATGCAGCATGCATGACGAACATCTTGTAAAGATCCATTTGAGGGTTATATTAGCTGTGTGAACTTTGTAAATGCACTGTATTATAGTCGAGAGCTCGGGGAGAGACAGGGAGCGTGAGATTTAAAGGGGGCCGCAGCCTGAATCGGTGCATAGTTAATGATGCCCCAAAATAGGCAGTTAAAAAAATTAATTAAAACAAATCTATGGGGTATTTTGAGCTGAAACTTCACAGACACATTCTGGGGACACCTTAGACTTATATTACATCTTGTAAAAACTGGTTCTAGGGCACCTTTAAAATAACTATAGAAACTGATAGTTTCAATCACTTTTTTTATCGGTTAAAATGAATGTAGAATATCTTGTGTTTTCTGTGGCTGCTCGATCCCTCAGTATCGGTGCTTATGGTTTTATAAACAAGGCCCAGTTCTACGCTGGATTTACAGATCATTTGAAACTGAAAGATGGAGTGGTCACAGCGGTAATGATCCCGGTCATGAGTCAGAACCGCAGGTGGTGAGTAAAAGTTATCCAGGGATAATGCTATGGTGTATTGTGTGTGTTTAAATACAGTTGTTTAGCTGACCATTGATAGCTTGCAGCCAATCTCTACCCAAAAGCTGCGCATGCTCGTCATTCTTTAGCTCCGCTCACACGGCATGCCTCCAGGTGCTCGGCTGTTTTCGGAAAGACTCGGTACAGCGTATGTATCTTTTATAAATATGATAAAACTAAAGACTTTTCGGCGATATGAAGGATGCTATACTACTCTATAGGTACCTAAGATTAACATGAGATTGGCAGAAACTGTGTGTGATTGTTAGTTGCCATTATGAAAGCAGCTTTGCTTTGCTGAGACATCTTGATAAGCCTTTTCTTCATCTAACAATAAGTGTTTGAATAGCAGTGGTACAGTAGCTTGCATGGCTTTTCCAGTCTTATTTTTATTTTCCATTGTCTCTATTTCAGCCTCTCCTGAGTTACAATTACAGCATCTGCTCTAGTTCCAGTTTTGCCTGATGCTTCTCCCCAAACTTGGGAGGATGAGGCTTTCTCAGTTATTTCCAATGCATCTTGTAAGGGCCCTTCATAGCCTGTCCTTTCCTTCAGCCCTCCAGTGACCCCCATCAGTTCCCTGCTTTCTCATATTCGTGCTTCTAGACTCTGCCGGTTTGATTGACGTCTATACAAGCCCAGAGATGGAAAGACAGTTGCTTAGTTGGGAGAAATTTGAAGACTTTTGGACAGCTGTGAGCAGGTAGTAAATGGTGGTTTAAAAGGTGGTGGTGTTATTAAACTATTGTGTGTCAGGCTAGTCTGCTTGAGTCTACTTGAGTCTACTAGTCTATTTGTCTACTTTTCTATTTTTGTCGACTTACATTGCATTTAAGAAATGCATTTTATCATTTCATGCATTCCCAAACCATGACCTTGTCTTTGGTAATGGCATGCTCTGCTTTTTGAGCTATTGTCATCATATTGTCCCTTGCGCTCTAGATCACTACAATGCCAATTGATTTTGCAGTAAAATCAGAGAATAAGATCAAATAAGGAAGTTTATTTTGTTGTTGGTAGAAATTCCCTCTCTCTGCATTCAGTCTTCAGTCTCAGTCTTGCTCTTTCTAGTCTCTCTGTAGGTCTACTACACACACAAAATAATTTGTTATATTTTCACAGCTGCTGTATCCCTCCATCTTCTCTCTGACATCACTAACTGCTCAACAAAGGACCTAATGAAGCAGAGGAGAAGGAATATTCGCCTAGTAATTAAGAAGAATGAAAAGAGGCGACACGGAGGTTGTCACGTGCCCTATAATTGTCCTTTACTCTATGAGGTCCACTTTAAAGTTCTTTTCTCCTTTTCACCCACTTCTTGCCCCATTACTTCATGCATGTAATTAATGTGAGCCTCGGGGACGAGCGCCGCTGTGAATGCCGAGTTGCTGCTGTGGCCACTCTTTTTGCTGTCAAAGATAAGAGTGTTTGTTAGCACTTTTCGTAAACGCCTTTCCACAGGCTTTGCAACAAACTACAATAGCTGCCATTTTGATGGAATATGTTGCATGTTTGTTTGGGTTGAGCGACAGATGAAAGGTTCACTAGTGACAAAGGGACGTGTGGCCCTTCGTATTAAATTAATTATTTTTAGAAGAGCCTATTCAGAGTGTAATTCCATCAGATAGCTGTTGAGATGTTGAGAAATATCGCTCTATTCAAATGGCAACAAATTACTTTGTTTTGGGCAACAATGCCCTGTATTTTTTTCCCAAAAGAGAAGCTGTTTTTAATGGTTTCCAAAGAAAGGCAAGCCTTTGTGAGCTTGTGATTATTATTTGCATTCGGTCTCCAAAAAATTTCTTTTTCATGCTTTCAGTTTGTACATCCAAATGTCAGCATGAAATTGACCCTTTTAATGTTCCTTTTGGTGTGTCATTGTTATTTCAAATTAAAAAGGTATTTTTGTCTTAATAATCTTTCATCAATAATTAATAATTGCTTCTGCCTCTGAAACTATTGTTCTTTCTAAGTTGTGGTAGTTCTGGTATGTAAATCAATTCCTGATTGATAAAATCAAGCAATACATGATTTTTTTTCATTTAATATCATGTTCTCCTTTGTAAAATGTGCTTCAAATATTGATTCATATTGACTTTAATTAATAGTTATTATTTACAGACACATCCAAACCAGTGCTATTTTAGTATCATTGAGATACTATTATTTTGAATTTGTTTTTATTTGTTTACTATGTTTAAAATAGTTAAAGTTTTAGTAAGTTGTATACAGTACTATTGCGGAAGTTACAGTTCTATGTGTGTTAGATATAAGTATATATATAATGTAATAATGATTAGTGAAACATTAATGCATTTAAGGGTTAAAACGCTGTGAAAATACCTTATTAATGCACTAACATGAACAAACAATGAACATTTGCATTTTTATTAACTAACATTAACAAAGGTGAATTGTACAAATGTATTGGTCATAGTTAGTTCATGTTAACTAATGCATTAACTAGTTTTAACAATGATAACTTATTGTAAAGTGTTCCCAAAATACATTCTATGAACCTTTTAGAATGACTCAAATGAATCAGAGTTCATTGAAACAGACAGCTTGAACTGATTCATAGAAATGGCTCAAACTCTAACATGATTTTTTCAACTGAAGTTTAAATCAGAAACTCAAACTTTACTTTTGAAAGACTCAAAAGTAATCTCGTTACATGCTCTAAAGGAAAATGATTGGCCAAATTATAAATAAAAATAGTTTTAAACTCATTGCAGCACTGATGGATAAAATCATATAATCTGTCAGCAAAATCATCACAGATATATTGTGAATATTGTTGATGTATCACTCTTTCCCGTTCATTCTAGCAAAGCGAGTCTCTTGTGACCTCTGAAAGCGAACAGGAACCAATGCTCTGCAGAATCACAAACACAGACACATGAACACATCTCATGCAGCAGCAGTCCATCTCAGCATGTAGTTCACACACACAGCGACACACAAACTGCACTACACACTTCAGCTCTCCAAATCACAGTCCTGAACATTGAGAGCCACGCGACCCGCTGCTACAATGACAGAGTAATCTCCGCACACAGTAGCACCTCCGCGTCGAGTGCGCTGGGCTGCTATTACTTTGACCACTGTCATTAGACCTTTACGGTACTATTATTACCTTCATAAACAGCATTAAAGCCACACAGGCATCATTAGCCCACCCTCTGTGCGCTCGAATGGCCCCTCCGGAGCAGAAGATTTGAATTCTGCCAGAGCCTGATATAGTGAGCGATGTGATGTTGGGAAATCACGTTAGCGGCTTGCGTCGGGTCGCGATGTGATTTCATTTGCAAGAAAATGACAATGGAATGAAATGCATGTTGCTCACTACATTATTCAGTTTACACTGCATCGTGTTTGCATCGTGCTTGGTTGTTCTGATCAGGGATCAACTGATAAACAAATGCAACTTTTAGTGATGTATTAGTAAATGTACAAATTAACATTCACCAAGATTAATAAATGCTGTGGAAGTATTGTTCATAGATAATGATAACTAATGAAACCTTACATTTTTTATTATTATTTTCAAATATACAGCTCATTATTAAAGTTGTGATTAAACTGATCGTTTCTTCCATACCATGGCAAACATCAAAGTGAAATGGATTATCGGAAAAAAAATAAAAATAAATAAAGGGCGGGGGTTTGCAACAAATTTGGGTCCCAGTTTATATTAAGTGGCCTTAACTACTATGTACTTACATCAAAAAATAAGTACAATGTACTTATTGGGTTCATATTGAATTGCAAAACACTTTTTCTGCTATTGAATTGGGATACGAGTAAGGTTAGGGAAAGCTTTGGTGGTATGGGTAGGTTTAAGGGTAGGGGTTAGGTGTAAGGGATGGGTCAACAGTGTAATTATAAATGTAATTACAGAAATTAATTACAGATGTAATTACATGCAGGTGTTTTTCAAATATAAGTACAATGTAAAAACATGTATGTACACAATAAGTGCATTGTATCAAATCATTCATTTAAATGTAAGTACATAGTAGTTAAGGCCACTTAATATAAAGTGGGACCCAAATTTGCATAATGCCAGCCTATGGTCTTCATTGGCTGCCCGTGGACAACATCTACTTTGCCCCGCCCTCAAACACTGAAATTGTAGCTGGTTCATGTTTTCGGCAAGATGCTGTTTTTGGTAAATTGCTGTTTTTGTTGATATGGTAAAATCGAAGCCACATTCCTAACACTGTGTATAAGTGCTGAGGATGCTCCGGAGATGAAATTCAGATATGGTAATGGACATTTTGTTTTCCGACATGCGCTGTATGTGGGCATACAGCGCGTGCATTGTAGGCTCTTGGAAAGGAGGGGTTTAGAGCCCTGTTTTAATGATCTAAAGTGCATGGCATCGCTTTCAACATGGCGGATTCGCTATTTACATGGCAAAATATAGACACCCTAAACCTGACGATTCAGTTTAAATACATGTGTGTATTTCCACGATTGGTCAAATAATTAGCCAATTTCATTCATCATTACTGCAGATTGGTAATTCTGATACATGCAATGACTATCCATTATGACATGTAAGCATTTTTATCTTTATGTACACAATAATAATCTTTTACATTGTAATCCTTTTATTTTTAATATTTGGCATGTTTGTGTGCTGCTGCACGTCCCTGTGTGTGTAACAAGCAGAATGTATGCACGTTGTGCACCCGCCTATAAATAAAAAAATAAATAAAATAAAATACTGCACCATTGACTTTAGAGCAGGTTTTTGTTGGTCAATGGCGCCGTCATTTTCAGTTGCCTCAAGATAGCAACACGCCAGCAATGCACCTGCCCACACCTTGTTTTCAGACCAGCACGCCCATGGGCGAATAGACGGCCGCGAGTGCGTTTGCTATTTAAACAACGTGGCGCTGGATGTGAAAATAAACTGCGTCAGGCTAAAATTAGCAAAAAACACTTAGTTGCATTGCGCCGGGTGTATGATAGGGTCCTTTATCTTCAAACGAATTGTTTTCAGACACTGAGAAATGAGCTTATGCTGCAATGTATATTATGAGAAAATGAGTGTTTTTTGACCTTGGACACATGAAATCTTATTGTAGGAGACCTGCAAAACAAGATTAGAAACCTTTAAAACAGCATAATAAGGCACTTTAAGATCTATAACATGCATTTTTTAAAATATAAAAAGTAGTAAAAATGCGCCACTGAAAATGCAACTTGTAAATTGTAGGTAAATAGGTAAGATAAATATGTGTGCATATGAATTAAATCAGTTTTTATATACATTTAGTGCACATTGTTTTTTTTCTTCTTTTTTTTCTTTTACTCTATTTTTACATCTTGCATTAATCTAATTGGCATTAATCATGTTGCTTTTGTCCCTACTTCCATATTCTGCACCATCCACTTTGGTGGTGTAAACGTTGCTATTGTGACAGATCTCTTGTGAGACTGCATGTGTGCTGGTTGCAGATGTTGCCGGTCTGTCTTTATGTGTTTGGTGGGCACACGGGTCAATAAGACATCTAGTCTGTTCTTCTTCACTGGTGTTGCAGGTCAGATGGGACGGCCGCCCGGTAATGGTAGATTTCTCCTCTCGCCGTAATCTACACAGCAGGGACCATGAGCTTAACAGAGTCTCACTCTCCCATCCTATATTTCAATTCAGCTGCCGTATTTCACAGTGTTATTCACATGAACAAATATTGCCACGCCAAGTGTTTGGCGATGTCAGATACCTCACATGTACAAGACCGCAGGATCTGCATGTTATGTTATGTTTCTATGCATATGTAATGCAATAAATGAATATCTGATCGCTATACCCTGGTACTAGTGACTAGTTTAAAGTTTCCAAAAACAAAGCTCCTAAAGCAACCGGATAGTGTGACATTAGCATTCTGTGTGGACGAGGTTTTAGTTCTTCTGGGTAGAATAGAGCGAGGACTCATTGTGTATTCAGGACAGAGTTAGTCTTTTATAGTGTGTAGAATATGCTGAAATTTGCCCCATATTTTCTGTTTGTTGGGGGTGTTTTTGAATGGGTGGTTTTGCTCGTAAATTTGCTTTAGAGATATTTATCAGCTCCGCTCCTAATTTATGGGATTGTTTGCGCAGTCATAGCCCGCTGAGAAAGTCAGCAAGGATAAAAAGGCGGCTGTGTGTGTTATTTAGACAAATAGATTGTGTATCTAGAGCAAGACACACATAGAAATCACATTCATTTGCATTCAAAACTGAAAAACGACCATCAATTATTCGTTATGCATAATGTATTGTAGTGCATTTGTTGTGTTGTCGAGCACGATGCGATGGTCTTGCCTATCTGTTGTGTTTTCTGTTATTTTATGCCACCCAGTTTTTCTCTCTTATCATAATTTCTTTTGCCGCGGTGCTGTTGTTAAATAGTTGACGAAAAATACCTTTGGGAAGTTGACATCCTGCTGTTTGACATCTTTAAACAGCATTTTGCTAGTGCTTTTATAATTATTATGCATGCAACTCATTTTACAGTAAATAAAAAGCTGCATGGAACATTTCCGAAATTCATTTCTCACACCAGAGGACCATTTAAAATGAGCGTGAAGGCAAAAGGGTGATTAAAGAAAAGATGATTTTATGCATTCAACCTTAAATCTTGCTGTTGATAAAATAAATGTCCATGAGTGTATTATGCATCAACTAGATTTAGTTGTAGTGCAGCATGATGTGTTGTCAGAATATTTGATTTGTATTTCAGTTAAGATGCAGATGTTTGCACAACTGTGTCATCATTCAGTTGCAGTATTTTCATTAATAAGCATACGCAGCCCCATCAAACAGGCTGTTTGCACATTATGCATGAACAATTTTATGAAAAATAAATAAGTGAATGTTGCTTGTCTTTTGATGATGGGTCAAGGGGTCTTGCTCTTACAACAAGTTCCACAAGCTTTCAAATAGGGCACCAAACGCCAATTTTCCCCCTTCTCCGGCTGATGTCCTTGTTACATATTTATAATTTTTCTCTGTCAATAGGCTACATATTTCGCACCTGGGGCGAAGAAAACCTCTGACTAGATTTATTAGCCAATATTGTAATGACGACAAGAGTAATGGGCATGTCAGTCATTGCTGGAGAATAAGGGTGAATGAAGTGCTTTTCATTCAGACAAAATATTCAGGCTACATGTGAGCGGATACGACGTTTAGAGGTCAGTTAGTCAGTAGAGGATCACAAACAAAACCAAAAACTCAAAAACATGTCTGTTACATTTCACTCACAAATAGAAAATGTGTATATGTATTAATCAGCATAAATGACAGACAGTAATATATATTTATATATTATTGGTTTGAGTAGTGTAAACTTAAATAAATTAGTTCAATCAAATTAACTTTTATGAGTATTTAGAACTTTCTATTACATTTGACTTTAAGTAATCGTAACTGTTTCATTGTTTTGAGTTGTATGAACTTGTTTCTTTTAATTTAGACAAACTTAAATTTAACTGGAACTGGGCTGATATTTCTATTTCCCAGCATGCTTTGCCATGACACTCGAAAGGGAGAGTAAATGCTAAAATTAAGTGTTATATATGTGTGTGTGTGTGTGTGTGTGTTGTGTGTGTGTGTGTGCAGGATTAATGTTACGTGGGAGATTAATAGTGTTTAATGTTTTGCTATGCTAATTTAGAAGAGTTTCTGTTATGTGGGTTATGCCAGATTTCCATTACTAAAAAATATTTAAGTTGAGATTACATGATATTTAAGTTAAACGTATAACTCAAATATTTCAAGTTACAAAATACAAAGTACAAAATAATGTATGAGCCAGTTCTGATATATATATATATATATATATATATAGATGAAATTGTTGTGATTACTATATTTAAAATAAATGTTTTCTATGTGAAAATATAGTAAAATGTCATTTATTTTTGATGCAAAGGTGAATTTTCAGCATCATTACTCCAGTTTTCAGTGTCACATGATCAAGTCATTCTAATATTCTGATTTGCTTTTCATTTCTTATTATTATCAATGTTGAAAACATTGATATTTTTTTTTAAACCATGATACATTGTGTTCAGGATTATTTAATGAATAGAAGAACAGCATTTATTTGAAATAGAAATCTTTTGTAACATTATTAATGTCTTTACTATCACTTTTGATCATTTTAATGCATCCTTGCCGAATAAAAGTATTCATTTTTCTAAAAAAATAAGATCTTGCTGACCCTAAACTTTTGAATGGGTAGTGTTTGAATATTGTATTATGGTAATAAGAATAGGCTCAGGATGTGCTTAACAATCATGCAATAAATGTCACAATGTCAAAAATCTCCTTAATATGATTCTTAATATAGGCTTTTTACTTTGCAGTGAAGTATGACTGGCATATTAGTTTTCAAGAGATTCACCCAAGCACACCACGGCCATGTTTTAGATTTGTCATCGCATTGAAAGGTCATGAAAATGACAAATGCACAATTGGCCAGATTTTTGGCGTGCACTCGAATGATGCTGCCGTTTATAGTGTAGAAGATGCGTTTGGCTCCCCTGCCATCTGCACTGTTTTTTTTCCAATTTCAGCAGGCAGCCCTGGAGACGTGGAAGCTAAAGACTCCAATCTACATGATGTTTCCCATTACTCTGCGGCGCTAAAAGTCAGAGTAGGCTGACATTGTGCCCTGAGTGCTTGCTTGAGATGAAGGTGTGATAATGACTTTTCTGAGATTTTTGGACTAGTATAATATAATATCTGAACATTTTTTGCTGCTCTCCTGTTCCTCGAGGGATTGTGTTGGGTTTCAGAGGTTGCCACTTATCTCTGTGTATTCCCAGAAGCCTTGTGAGAGATGGGCCGGGCATGTCAAAATATGTTTAGTGTCTGATAGTGTTTGATGGGAACTAAATATCACCAAGGGACTCTTTAGGGCTCACTAGCTGTTGATTTGTATAACGACAAGTGTGGCGAACAGAGAGAAATGCTTTGGAGAGACTGTCATGTGACTTTTCAGGAGGGGAGTGGTTCATAATAATAGCAACTTTTCACTATTCAATCAAGTCCAGATGCATTAAATCATGTCCCGCCTGATTCAATATATTTATATCTCTGACACTGTTAACTATCAACCGGAAAGACTTTTTGTTTGAACACACAAGCCTTTGTGTTCAACTCATTGACAATGATGGTAAAATCACTGTATTGTTGCCCAGGGTTGTGCATCATTCAGAATTATCTGAGAAAATGTTCATTTTTGTATTTGAATTGAATTTGAATTAAGGTAACAGCTTATTTTGACTAGATAACAACTTAAAAGTTTGTTTAAGCTTAGGTTTATATGTATAGCATATTTCCCAATTACTGAAAACTGAACAATAAATCTTCCTATGTGCCGATTTTGTTTATTTTCTAAGTTAAAGTTTTATATATATATATATATATATATATATATAGATATAGATAGATAGATAGATAGATAGATAGATAGATAGGGATATACATATATTACAACTAAGTTGTTGCCATGCCTGTAACTTAAAAACTATTTGCAGACTGTTTTTAGGTTATATTTTGTCATAAATAAAACAAAACAAAAACAAAAAAACTATACATTTGCATGCATGTTTGAAAATGTTGGAAAATTTGATTGTCTAAATGTATTTCTGTTCATAAAAAGGTATTTTAGTGAAAGTAAAAACAAAATAAAATGAAAGAACATGACAGTTTCATTAACAAAAGGACATTTCAAATGAAAAAAAAAAAAAGCTAATGCACGGATCCAATATACTGTTACACGTGTTTTATTTCTCTACTTTTTCTGTTTAGTTACGACATGACTATGTTTACAAGGATACTTGCCAAGATGGGCATTTTAACAATTTTATTTGAATATGTCTGTTCAAGCGCAAGAAGACATGAAAGAGAGCTCAGTACATTATTGCATGCTATCTGAGACGTGGATTTTTTGGGCATTCGAATGTTTGCGCACAGAAAACTTCCCAGTAATGTATCGAGTTCCCTTAGTGTGTTCATTTAGGCCTTATATATATGCACAAAACCTTATTGATGGCAATACTTTACAGTCCTTATCCAGATTATCTTTTCATTCCCTCAGCCATTTTTATTTTTTTTTTAACTGGCCACATCAGTCGTCATGCATGCAGCTCTTGAGGTCACAGGACAGTGGATTTCCACTGTTTGCCGGGGCATTTCTTTGCCTGTCTGACTTATTTTCCCCAGTGTGTGGAAAACAAGTCAACCTGCATCCCTGAGCCCCTAATTTAAGCCAGGTGCGTTTGTCCGGTCCGAGGCTATTTTCCCCCTACCTGGCCCAGATGCAGTCAGTTGATCAGCTAAAGGTGAGTGGAGTCAGACTAAGAGCTCAGGCCTCGCTGACCGCAGCTTGGCCTAATGGGAATCTTATGGCTGGCTGCTCCTCTCAGCAGGGATACACAGGTCCACAATGAGATGTTCCAGCTGTGCGGCTGACATGTAGAAAATGAACTGCATTGTGGAAGAGATGCGGTCTCGCCCTCTCCAAAGACTGGCACATGGAGATTGATGATGAAGTGGTCAAATAAGGTGTCGCATTCCCTCTCTCCTCAGCGTCGCGTGTGTTGACAGTAGCTCACGACTGGATTGTTTATGCACAATGCAGCCTGTGCATTTTGAATAGCTCAGATTTAGCCGCTGTAAAGGATCAACACAATAGGCTTTTGCTGGCTTATTTTTTCCGCTACAAAAGGTCCTGTTTCGCTGAATAAGTTTCTGCTTTATCAAGCCTGCAGTTTTCATTTGGACACTTTTGGGACACTATACATCACAGCGAAATCTCATTCAGCGCTGCAACTTTGGAATTCAATCAATACTCGAGACGCGCTGATTTGAGCATGCAGTTCTCTTTAGGGTTTGAAATTTTAACGCATTAACAAAGTCCTAAACTTTGTACTCTGTGGCGTTCATGCTGATGCATCAACATGACAACAGCGTCTTAACGATTCCCTAGAAGTGTGCTAGTCAATTTAAAATTTGCATTTTCCTTCGGTCAATATTCAAGTCAATCACTAGACATGCTTCACATTTGTTCTGAGTGTATTGGGAACAGCTGGAGATGTATATGAAGTGGCTGAGTGTGTTTCAAACCAAATTAAATTGCATTCTTCTTGTCTGTGCGCTCTTATCAGATTTTCTGTTGATATGTCAGAGACACGCGGTTAAGCGTTCCAAAACAAGCTGACAGTAAAGCACAGAGGGGACGGAAACACCCTGTCAAGGGCAGAGTGAGACCCTAGCACTAACTGTGAATGCTAGCGTTGACACTGTGATCTGTTGGTGGACATCTGTTGTTCATCTGATGGTACAAGCCCCTGCTGAGATTGCTGAGGTCTGGTCATTTTATACATTTTTTTTTTTTCCATTTGAAATGTCCTTTAAATTTAGTCAATATTTCACCATCTCATATATTCTTTCATTTATTTGTTTTATCTTTTACCTTTTTGTTTTTAAATTGGTGCCTTTGCCTTGATTTCCTGGTAAAATATCTTAAAAAAACGAAACAAGATAAATTTAAATTGCAAAGCCAACACTGCATAAGATATTTGGACGTTTTTGCATAGATTCTGTCTTTAAAGTTGGAGTAAGTAAATTTTCAAAAACACCGTTTGGAAGTTAGTCGGCCGACACCAACAACAAACGTGTAACCAATCAGCATTAGGGGGCGTATGATGGTCGAGGAGAGAGAACGAGCAAGCAGGAGATTTGAAGAAAAACTGCAGGAAGAGAGATGAGACACAATACAAAAGAGCTCAAAAGAATATCACTGGAATGAAGGTTTATGACTGGGCAAGCGCTTTAGGACCCGCGTTAATATCACAAAAGCTTTCCAACGCTGGAGAGAGCTAAGCGGGAAGGCCTGAAAACAGATGTGGGGCTGCTTTGATTCTGCGTAACATATGAGTAACACTGGGTTTTGACACTAAAATTTTTGTGCTTCCTTGTCGTTCATTCATCAACTGCGATTTATTTTTCGTGAAGCATTTTGTTGCGCGTCAGCCGTGATACAGTAAACAGACATCCACTCGCATTGCGTGTGTAACAGTGGCCAGATACTGAGAGTTATTCAAACCACTGCGCACTGACGGCCGCTAGAAAATGCGGTGTTTAACGTCACCGTTAGTGCACTCGCCTCGCAGCCGACGGGTTCGAGACCGATTCGTAGCAGGATGGTTAGGAAAAGGATTGGAGTGTGAGTTTTGGAGACGGAGCAATGAAGAGAGGGGTGTGTTTGTTTGGGTTGATTTCAAATATCAACAATGTTTAACAGCATTTTTGAAAATTAACTCATCCCACCTTTAATGCGAGTGCATTTGTTCATACTGGTAGCTGTTTAAGCGAAGTTTAAGTCAAAACAAGCGATAAAAAGTTGTCTGTCCATTAAAACAAAATGCACTTATAGTCAAGGTACAGTCTGTAAAAGTCTTAATATCTTATGCATTGTTGCTTCCCAACTCTTGTTTTTTAGAATTTTTTAGATATTTTAACTGGAAAGCAAGACAGAAATACTTATGAAGGATACTACGGTGGCCCAGTAGTGCACAACACAACGAAATTTAAAAAGCAAACATAAGTTCACAACACAACGAAATCGAGCACGATGCAATGGAATAAAGCCACAACATAATGAAATAAAGCCACAACACAACGGAATCGAGCCACAACACAACGGAATCAAGCCACAACACAACGGAATCAAGCCACAACACAACACACCAATCAAGCAGAAATCGGCCCACAACACAACGGAATCAAGCCACAACACAACGAAATCGAGCCACAACACAACGGAATCAAGCCACAACACAACAGAATCAAGCCACACCAACGAAATCACAACACAACAACAAGCCCCACACAACGGAATCAGCCAGTTCAGCCACACACAAATCAAGCCATAATCAATTTTTCAAGCCACTCAAGCCACAACACAACGGGGAGGCTTCTCAGAGCTTGGTAAAGTTAGTTTTCCTTGCAACTTCGGCAGTGATATCAATACCACCACGATTTTTTTAACAGTATGTAACACCGTATATCGACATGAAATATTAATTCAAAATCACCTACGTGCACAATAGCTTCATATTTACCTGTGAAAGATTTGACGCGCTACCCACGGCGAATGATGAAGGGAACGTCTGCCAATTCCACCAGTGGTTAAAACGTATAATTTGTATTCATTAAAATTACTTTTAACATTTAAAAACAGACATATTCAAATTCCAAAGCCGTCTTGACAACATGAACTAACAAGCTTTGGAATTTGAGCAAGTCTGTTTTTAAATGTATAAAAGTCATTGTAATGAATACAAATTATACGTTTTAACCACTTGGTGGAATTGGTGGATGTTCCCTTCATCATGCGTCAAATCATTCACAAGTATAAATATGAAGCTATTGTGCACGTAGTTGATTTTTAATTAATATTTAATGTCGATATACAATGTTTACATACTTAAAACTAATTATGGTATTGATATCTTTGTAAGACTGTCGACTTTATAGAACAGTGGCAAGGAATACTAACATTACCGAACTCTAAGAGCCCCCAAGTGGTCGGGAGCATTTCCGTTGTGTTGTGGCTTTATTTCATTGTGTTGTGGTTTAATTTCATTGTGTTGTGAACTTATGTTTGCTTTTTTAATTTTGTTGTGTTGTGCACTACTGGGCCACCGTAGGATACAATTCTTTGCAGTGTGAGAACCAGAGCTCGTGAAATAATGACATATAATGAGTACTTTATACTGAAGTATTTTATGTTTAGTATTTTAAGATTAATTTCAGTATTTCAGCATGTGTATGAGTTAGCAAAAGCAAAGAGGTTTAGTTTAGGTCTTTCAGCTCATATTATGGTATATTATAAACTTTTTTTTCTTCCTTTAAAAACATTTTCAGTACATTGTTATATCATGCAATGTTACTTTTTTCTCGTTACTTTTTTCTTCAACAGTATTTTTTAGTTAAAACATTTTTTCAACATAATGCATAAGTGTTTTCCTCTTGTCTCTGTTGTCGTTGACAAAATTTAAAAAAGTGCTTATTTAGTAATTTTGTTGATATTATCACCGGTTGCATGTGATTTCGGGTGCTACTGAGATGAATGTCATCGCATTGTATAGCGCTTTTCACAATGCACATTTTTTTCAAAGCAGCTATACAGAATAGTAATGTTAATTATTATAATATCTTAATATCTTCATGCCTTATAGTCATATTTAGAAGATCTGGCTGATAATATAGTTTACATTTTGCATTGATGCAAACAGTCAAGGAGTTGAGATTTGCTAAACTGCATGCATGCGGATAACGTTGGATATAATATATATTCAACTTTATATACGGAGCTTTGCGATAATAACATTTACATTTTGCCATGATAGGATATTTTCCGACCCCACTGGCAGATATATTGTTCTTGTTTTTAAGTATAAACTCAATATTTTTTTTAGTAAACAAGACATTTTTCTGTGATATAACAATCAAGCAGTTGAGATTTGCTACATATATTCCTCTGCAAGTATTCTAGACATCCTTCTTCTGAGCAACATGTGATCTGGTGTAGTTACGTCATGTACCAGCAGGAGTTAACTGCTGAAGCCAACCAACCAAACTCTGACCCTTGTTTGGCACTAGCAAAGCCGAGGCCCCTGCCCCCGGTGAGGGCCCCATGGAGCTGGTGGACTGCTGTCAGCTGGCTGACAACCTCCTCATGCCTTTGCCAGAGGCTTCCATCTCGTCCTCTCTCTGCCCACCCTCCACCGATGATCATTGGTCAGCGCCAGGGCTTCCACTCCTGCCAGTCACCCGTGAGACGAGCGACTGAGTAATTGTGCAGCTGGCAGGGGTGAAAAGCCTGCAGAGAGAGACGGACAGACATGGAGAAAATAATAGGGTGAAAGAGATGCAGACAGAATAGAAGAATCTAAATTGAGTACACTCTTAACAAAAGGTTCCAAAAAGGAGTTTTCACAGCAATTTCGTATAAAGGCCCATTCACACCAAGGATGATAACTAAGGATAACTATAAAGTTTTAATATTCATATTAATTCTATGAGAACAGGGAAGTCCAAACTACAGTTATAACGACAACTGATGAACGATAAAAACATTGACAGCCAATCAGAATCCACCTGACTTTAGAAAGCTTGAGCATTTAAAGGGGTGGTTGATTATGCTTTCACTTTTTTAACTTTAGTTAGTGTGTAATGTTGCTGTTTGAGCATAAACAACATCTGCAAAGTTATGACGCTCAAAGTTCAATGCAAAGAGAGATATTTACTTTTACAGAAATTGCTTTTTAAGGACTACAACAAACAGCTGGTAGGGACTACAACAAGCTTCTTCCCAGGTTGTTGAAATCACAAACCCCAAAATTTACATAAACCCCGCCCCTGAGAACACGCAACAAAGGGGGCGGGGGCCATGTTGGGCTGCTTTAGAGAAGAGGAAGAGTTGTTGTAGTAGAGTGTTGTTGCATCATTTTACGCCGGACTGCTTCACAAACAAGGGTCAATTCAACACAAAAGATGAACATGACGGCACATGCTAGTGGATGAGTTGAATCAACTCCACAGCAACTACATCAATTTATCCACTAACCGTTCAGAAACGTCCAGTTTCATTCTAAAAGTTGTAACTTCTTCCTGAGTCTCTCCATCAGTGTTGACTCCGGTTTGAACAATGTAAGGCTGAACACCGTTACTGACAATCCTCATTTTGGCTACGTGAGATTCTCCAGCTTTGTTGTTGTTGAGCTGTTAAAGCTCCGCCCCCTTTCCAGAAGGGCAGCTCATTTGCATTTAAAGGGACACAGCGTGTTTTTGTTCACAACCAAATAGAGGCAAATTTGACAAGCTATAATAAATGATCTGTGGGGTATTCTGAGCTGAAACTTCACACACACATTCTGGAGACACCAGAGACTTATATTACATCTTGTGAAAAGGGGAGTAAAAGGTCCCCTTTAAGAACCATTAGGAAATCTTTCAGTAAACAGTTCTTAAAAGAACCTTTTTTTTCTTAGGGTACAATCTACAACAATCCAGATACATTTGAAAATGATGTTTTTATCTCACAATGTTCTCCATCCAAACTACTGCTCTTAAGCATTTTCCAAAAGTTTCTCGTCCACACAGAAACGCCGGAAAGCATTTAAATCATCTCACAGTGCACATGTAAAACATAAAAAAGCTCACTGAGATGATATCGAGAGACCATGCATAATACATTTCTCACAGTATTCTTCAGGCATGATAATTTTATTAGCAAAATATCTCACCGCTTACTGGATTTAATGGCCTCAAATGCAATTTCCATCATGTTTTGTGCACAACATCAATTTTAGGTCATCTTTGCAGGAATGTAATATGAAGATTTTACAAAGTAACATTTATTTTAACACTAAAAGGGGGCACAACAATGCTGGTCTAACAATAGATATATGGGTACAGTATGTGTCACAAAGCTAAACATGCATCATCGTTTACAAATACCCAGTGGCGATTCTAGACTTTTTTAACAGGGGTGGCCTTAGTGGAGCACTGATTAATTCAAGGGTGGCATCATAAAATCATGCATCGAACACCATACTCATAAATTGAAGGACAAAGGCCGTACTCTTACATCAAATTTCTTTTTATTTGAATAAAATCAAATATAAATAAACAAACATCTCAAACATAAAAATACACCTTCAAGACTTGGCACAATGCACAACAAAGAACGTATTATTTACAATTAATTACACAAAATTAAAGCTTAATCAAAGGCCACATCTGACCTGTGAGCTAAACTATTACTATTTATAAAGTTTAAACGATATAGACTACTCTTTCATGTCATTACTGCATTGGTGATGTGCAAGTCGAATTCAGTGCCTGTCACTTTAAGGCCCTGACGGCCGTGAGGTTTGCTTGATTCTCACGGTTTAAGCTAAATTGTTGTTGTGCATTGTGCATAAGGATATGTGGATGAAATGAATTATGTTTTCCATGTCATTTGTTAAAATAAATGCTCTAAAGCCTAACAACTCGAAGAAAATCTGACTTGGATTACAGGAGATACTGTAAGTGTCTTGTAATGTTAATTTGTATGATTTTGGCGAGCACAATAACTATCTCCAGATGTAAATGGTTGCATATCCTATTACTCAAATTCAACTAAACCCACCAGTAGGCTAGACCTTAATTTCACAGCATAAGTTAGGTATGTTAGCAACACAGGGCTTGAAAACATTGACTGTATAGCCTATAGAACAAACAAAAACGAAACCCTGCATGGAATTTATCTGGGAATATAGCCTAAGCCTAACTTACTGAAGGTAGGGCGAGCTATGGCGTGTTTAATTTGGTTAAATATAATGTAGGCTACGTTTTTTTGCACAAAATTGCGTCTGCTAATCTGCTAATGATAAATCTTTAAATGCTTTTTACAAAAGTAGCCTACAGTTAACAGTTAATGACCTAGCAAATGTCGACTGAGTAGGCAGAATAGGCAGGTAACTTACAGTAGATAAATTAGCCTACATGACGTGATTCAACAGACGTGATACTGGGCTGTGTGTGCGATTAGATATCAAGGCAGATGTGATAGGTAAATAGATATCTTTGCGTGCTAGCACAAGTAGTAGTGCTGTAAACTCACATGCTAAAAAACAATAAACCATGTATCGTTGGTTAGCTTATATCAAACACTTGCTACTTACATTTCTGAGTTCTGGTGTCTGACTGTCCAAGCTCCCGCGCTGATTTAAAGGCAGCAAAGTGCGTCAACAAAGGTTCCGCCTTTGACCACGTTAATGGCCAATCGTAGAGTAGGATTTTGGGGTGGCACCCTCTGGCTCCGCCCCTGCAAATACCTAGTTTTCACACTACAAATTTATCCACTTAGGAGAATGTCTTCAAAAAGCTCAGTTTTTGCAGGACAAAAATGTTGGAAGGAAGGACGAAACAGAGAAAAAGATGTGTTTTCAAATGTGTCCATATATTATTGTAGAATTCAGCCATCACAACATTTTTGGTTCCCCAAAGAACTTTTTAGTAAATTATAATCTAAAGAACCTTTTGTGCAATGAAAGGTTCCATGAATGTTCTTAAACTATGTCAATAAAGAACCTTTATTTTGTGTATAGAGTGTAAGAACCAATTTTGGTTCCCCAAAGAAATTTTCAGTAAACAGTTCTTAAAATAAACCTTTTTTTTTTTCTTAGTTTTAGAACATTTTAATAATCTTTTCCACCACGAAGAACCTGCAATGGTTTCATGGGCGTTAAAGGTTGTTCATGGAACCACTGATGCCAATAAAGCAACTTTATTTTTATGAGTTTGTGAAGAGTCTGTAGGTAATAGTTGTACAGGGAGGGAGAGAAATAAAGAGGATGTGGGAGGAGGCAGCAAACTACAATTAATGTAATTAGCCATGCGGCTTTTCTAAGGCTGTGACAATATATGTCTCCTCTCATTACTTCCTATAAGCAAATGCGGGGCTTAATGAGAGGCAGCATACGGTACGGCACCATTTACTCTTGATGCTCAATCCATTACAACTGCCGTGGTCTGCCAATCGAGTCCACTTTCACCCCCTCCGCTCCGGCCCTCGAACACGCTCCACTCCACTTTGCCAAGGAAACCGCGTGTCTTGGACAGGGCTACTTCTAACCGGATCTCCATTCCAGGGCATAATAGCTGGTCTCTAGAGCTCAGAGTCGCAGCCAAATGGAAGAGTGAAGCGACACTAGAGGTATTGAGGCTTGTCCAGGTGTTTGTGAGTGCTGCTAATTGATGCCGCATTCCCAAATATTTGGGTTTATGTGCGTCGCATGATTAACTCGCATGCGCCGCTAATACCGAGTCATTTTTTGGGAACATTGGGAATTTATGTATACATCTTTTAATGTAAACATACAGTACATAATCATTTATATACTTAGCTGCCAGCCTTCATGTTAGTTGCCATGTTTTGTTGTTGTTGTTTTTAACAGGTCATTAAAACTAATGATGTTTAATTTACGAACAAATACCCTGTGCAATAATTGGTAATTATTTAAAATGTATTAAATTATTATTAATTTTAATTTAATTTTGTGTAACTATTTAGCAAAATAGCATGTTTAAGGATACGGTAAGTGACTTTATAATAAATTATATAATATATATATATATATATATATATACAGTGGGTACGGAAAGTATTCAGACCCCCTTAAATTTTTCACTCTTTGTTATATTGCAGCCCATTTGCTAAAATCATTTAAGTTCATTTTTTTTCCTCATTAATGTACACACCAGCACCCCATATTGACAGAAAAACACAGAATTGTTGACATTTTTGCAGATTTATTAAAAAAGAAAAACTGAAATATCACATGGTCCTAAGTATTCAGACCCTTTGCTGTGACACTCATATATTTAACTCAGGTGCTGTCCATTTCTTCTGATCATCCTTGAGATGGTTCTACACCTTCATTTGAGTCCAGCTGTGTTTGATTATACTGATTGGACTTGATTAGGAAAGCCACACACCTGTCTATATAAGACCTTACAGCTCACAGTGCATGTCAGAGCAAATGAGAATCATGAGGTCAAAGGAACTGCCTGAAGAGCTCAGAGACAATTGTGGCAAGGCACAGATCTGGCCAAGGTTACAAAAAAATTTCTGCTGCACTTAAGGTTCCTAAGAGCACAGTGGCCTCCATAATCCTTAAATGGAAGACATTTGGGACGACCGGAACCCTTCCTAGAGCTGGCGTCCGGCCAAACTGAGCTATCAGGGGAGAAGAGCCTTGGTGAGAGAGGAAAAGAAGAACCCAAAGATCACTGTGGCTGAGCTCCAGAGATGCAGTCGGGAGATGGAGAAAGTTGTAGAAAGTCAACCATCACTGCAGCCCTCCACCAGTCGGGGCTTTATGGCAGAGTGGCCCGACGGAAGCCTCTCCTCAGTGCAAGACACATGAAAGCCCGCATGGAGTTTGCCAAGATGGTGAGAAATAAGATTCTCTGGTCTGATGAGACCAAGATAGAACTTTTTGGCCTTAATTCTAAGCGGTATGTGTGGAGAAAACCAGGCACTGCTCATCACCTGTCCAATACAGTCCCAACAGTGAAGCATGGTGGTGGCAGCATCATGCTGTGGGGGTGTTTTTCAGCTGCAGGGACAGGACGACTGGTTGCAATCGAGGGAAAGATGAATGCGGCCAAGTACAGGGATATCCTGGACGAAAACCTTCTCCAGAGTGCTCAGGACCTCAGACTGGGCCGAAGGTTTACCTTCAACAAGACAATGACCCTAAGCACACAGCTAAAATAACGAAGGAGTGGCTTCACAACAACTCCGTGACTGTTCTTGAATGGCCCAGCCAGAGCCCTGACTTAAACCCAATTGAGCATCTCTGGAGAGACCTAAAAATGGCTGTCCACCAACGTTTACCATCCAACCTGACAGAACTGGAGAGGATCTGCAAGGAGGAATGGCAGAGGATCCCCAAATCCAAATCCCCAAATGTTGCATCTTTCCCAAAAAAACTCATGGCTGTATTAGATCAAAAGGGTGCTTCTACTAAATACTGAGCAAAGGGTCTGAATACTTAGGACCATGTGATATTTCAGTTTTTCTTTTTTAATAAATCTGCAAAAATGTCAACAATTCTGTGTTTTTTTCTGTCAATATGGGGTGCTGTGTGTACATTAATGAGAAAAAAAATGAACTTAAATGATTTTAGCAAATGGCTAATCATTTGAGCAAGTGCTGGTCATGCGTTAATGTTAACTAAAAGTCGAATATCTCTATTTACTCATTATTATAGGATGTTGTTGATGGTGATTTTAAAATCATGTCATTACGTAGCTCTGTTTCACTTAGAAGTACATCATATTACTGAAGTGTAGTACTGAATGCCAATTTGTTGTTGACTTTAAAGCCTGTGATTTTAAAGCCTGTCATTATTATATGTCAAATATATGTCTTGGGATTTGACTCCGGCTGCTGGGTTCATTTAAATGACCACAGTCATTAGAAGTCCATGTGGTTTGGCTTTGATGAGAGCTTTCATGCATTGATACATGCTTGGGGGAGTGCTTGGCAAACGTATAATCGGATGACACATCAAAACATCGCACAGCCGGAGAAGAGGGCCAGCTCAGCTTATTAACCTCAGGCTATTAGTTTCCAAATACTGTTTTTCTTTTTAAAATCCTCCCAGATTTTAATCAGTCTGATGTTTTGGATCTTTTCTCATTTAAACCGTTTTGACAAAGACGGTCCAAAGATGGAAGCAAAACATATATAAGAGTGCCTTTAACCCCTCTCCTCACAAGCGCTGTGGTTGTTTGTGCAGGAGTGGCTAATAGGCAGTCAGTGACTCCCATTAAAGGGATGGATGTCGTGCAGGTGAAAAGAAGATTGTCGGAAGAGAGAGGGAGAGCGTCTTTTTTTTGCGCTCTGGCCTGAAGCCCATCACTCGGCGGTGATCGGTCTCCTCTCTGGCTCCGGTTGCCGGCTGTCACGACCTCTGCTCTCTGGTTGGCGTCTGATGAGAAGTAGCAGCCATGTTTTATAATCAATCCACGACCTAATAGGTCACGAATGAGCGCGCCCGGCTTGCCAATAGCGTTTTGGGTGGTAGTGGAGGCATTACGACTGTATCAGAAAGGCCTGTTTTGCTGGGCTTTGCACAACCAGCCTTTCCACAGAAACTTGCTAATTGACATTTTTCTACTTAGCCAAGAGAATGGCCAACCCCAAAGAGCCAGATCCTTTTAGTCAATTCATTTATGCTCCATACCACATCTTAATAAGGGCCGAATCATCATGAAAATTTCAAGAGTGTGCAATGAGTGGCTAACTAGGATGGTTTGAGGGAAAATTTAACTAGCTTTTGCTTTTTTCCGCTGTTAACTGCCAAAGGGTTGAGCAAAACTACTTCAGAGGAGTGCATGCACCCAGAGAAAATATTTGATACAAATGGTTTATAATTTATCATATGTACTTGGTTCGGGCCTTTCTGCAGGAAACTCTAGATAGTCAAAAATGAACTAATCTTGACTTGCCCTAAATAGTTTTTCTTTGAGGCAAAAGGAAATAAACAACATTACTTTGAAGTTTCCTCTTAAGAACATTTCACGCTAATTTGAAACAAACAAAAAAATAATATTGCATTTGATCAATGCATGTAAAAGCAGGCTGTTTGATGCTTTTGATTGACTGGTTCTTTTGATTGGCATATTTGTGGGCTTGTGGTTTGAAGTCATAATAATAAGAGTTTTTTTTAGGGGCTTTCTGATGTTTTCTATTTCTAATCAGCCAAACATGCTCAAAACAGTGTACATATTTTAGGGATCAGTTGTTTTTATTGAACTTTACTTCATTTTTCTTCATCCTGTGTGTTTAGATGCAAAGTGTGACCCGAATCACCGCTTGACCTGAGATGCTAGTTGAAGCGTAGCTAAATGTCACACATGTCACAGCCCCTTAGCATCAAAAAAAAAACAAAACAAAAAAAAAAAACTAACAGTAAGTGCAGAAAACCTTTGTCAACTTTTGCTTTGGTAAATAAATATATCCTCATTAAAAAAGCTAAATTGCATAAGCTAAAAAATCAAGCATGAGTCCGTACTGCAGGTGGCTAATCAGCTCAGTAAGCTACCCTGGTGAAAACGGCCTGTGTTTATCTTTAGGAAATGCATCAAAGCAAAAGTCGGGGGTTTCACTATTTACCATCTGCTAAAATGCTAGTGTGGGTACTGTGCAATGAGATTGCAATAGTTTGGATCCTATTACCGTGTAAATTGCACGTGGTATTTTTAGCGTAATAAATGGTTTCTGGACATGGCCTCTGTCAATACTCTCGGTTTGCACTAAAAGAAGCTCACCAGGCCTAACTGTCTTCCTAAAGGCTGATAATGAGGTGATTTTATCACTCATAAAAACATACAGCATGTGCTTATTTTAGCAGGTTCTCAAGACATGTTTGTGTTTATGTCCTGTTTTTCACCATTTATGTTCAAAGTGTTAATGCATGTTGCGTGCAAATCTTTGTTCAAACTGTGTGTTTATCATTTAGAAAATGCACTAGGCATGATTAAAGCAAAAGTCGGGGTTTCACTATTTACCATCTGCTGAAATGCTGCTGTGGGTACTGTGCAACAAGATTACAATAGGTTAATGTGTCCTATTACTGTGTAAATTGCACATGGTATTTTTAGCGTAATAAATGGTTTCTGGAAATTCTCCGCTTTGCCTGTCTCTCTCGATACTCTTGGTTTGCACTAACAAAAAGATCACCAGACCTAACGGTCTTCCTAAAGGCTGATAATTTGGTGATTTTATCACTCAGACATAAAAACATACAGTATGTGATAATTTTGCGAGGTTCTCAAGACAACTTAGGGCCCTATTTAATGATCTAAGCTCATGGTCTGAAGCTCATGGCGCACTTAGGGCTGAATCCACTTTAACGACAGAAAAAATGGTTGGTGCGCCAGGTGCATGGTCCAAAAGGGTTGTACCTAGTCTCTTAATGAGTCATGGGTGTGTTTTGGGCATAACGTGCAATAAACCAATCAGAGTGTCATATCCCATTCCTTTTAAAAGCCAGGTGCGCTTGCAACATGGTGGATTGCTTTTTACATGGAGGAATATAGACACCCTCAACCTGACGAATCAGTTTAAATACTTGTGTGTATTGCCACGATTGGTCAAATAATTAGCCAATTTCAATCGTCATTACTGCAAATAGGTAATTCTGATACATGCAATGACTTCCATTATGACAAGTATGCATTTTTATCTTCATTTTTAATATTTGGCATGTTTGTGTGCTGCTGTGCATCCCTGTTTGTGTAACAAGCAGAGTGTACGTGTGTTGTACACCCGCTTATAGGCATATATAACTAACGTGCCCTTTAAATAACAAAAAAAAAATTAATAAATAAACAAATAAAATAATGCGCCATTGACTTTAGAGCAGGTTTTTGTTGGTCAATGGCACAGTCGTTTTCAGCTGTCTCAAAATAGCAACATGCCAACAATGCGTCTAAACACACCTCGTTTTTAGACCAGCACGCCCATGGGCGAACAGATGGGCGCGAGTGCATTTGCTATTTAAACAACATAGGTGCTGGATGTGAAAATTATAACTGCGTCGGGCTGAAACTAGCAAAAAACACTTGCGTCGCGTCTGGCATCACATTGTGCCAAGTGTATGATAGAGTCCTAAGTCCTGTTTTTCACCATTTATGCTCACAGTGTTAATGCATGGTGTCAGTTGTTCATGCAAAGCTTTATTCAACCACCTGTGTTTATCTTTAGGAAATGCACTAGGCATGATCAAAGCAAAAGTCGAGGTTTCACTATTTACCATCTGCTAAAATGCTGGTGTGGGTACTGTGCAATGAGATTGCAATAGATTGGATCCTATTAGTGTGAAAGTTGCATGTGGTGTTTTTAGCATGATAATGAAGGCATTCAAATGGTTTGTGGACATTCACGCTTTGCTTGTCTCTCTCGATACTCTCGGTTTGCACTAAAAGAAGATCACCAGGCCTAACTGTCTTCCTAAAGGCTGATAATGAGGTGATTGTATCACTCAGACATAAAAAATGCTGTACAGTACATGTACTAATTTTAGCAGGTTCTCAAGACATCTTTGTGTTTATGTCCTGTTTTTTACCATTTATGTTCACAGTGTTAATGCATATTGCTGTCAGTTCCTGACCGCTAGTGTTTAATTTTTCACCCCTCTTTAGAAGGTCGTTTCAGTTTCAAGATGTTTCACTAAGGATGTCTTAGCTAGACGACGCAAACTGCACGTTGGCCTTCCTCCAGACGTGAACCAGCGGCAACCGTCTGCCAAAGGTTAAACTACCAATATCCTGAAGGGCCTTTCTTGGCCCACGCTCGTCCGCAGGAGTTGTAATCTTTTAGCCTTGAGGTTGTGACATTTCAGCCATGCTAAATGTTGTTGTTTTTCTCTTATTCTGAAAGCCTCAAAGACCATTAATCATTTCCTCTGCCCAACGGCGCTTTGGCTGATGCACAAAAGGGCCATAGCTTATCTTCACCTTCCTGACCAGTGTTTGTTTTAAGCATTAGGGTTGCCGCTCTAATGGATTGAATTAATTGATTAATACTTTTATCCAATTAGTGCTCCCTCATGCAATTAATCAGATAGCCCCCAGTGTAAGCCGCCTGCCATGGGCCGCAACTCGGCAGACAGATGCTCTGAGCTCAAGTTCATGATATATAAACCTCCCTTTTTCCTTTTCCAACCACACCTGGCTCTCTAACACAGAAGACATTGCTCTTGGGCTTAACACATTATCTGGATTCTTGCTGAGTACAAAGTTTCTGCTTTCAGAAATGCTTTTCAGGTAGATCACCTAAATGAAGGTCTGTTTTTTTGCTGCAGTTGTATGGAATCCGATAGAAAGTCAAAGAGTTTTTAGATCTGCAACCACTTTAAAGTCATTTTGTGTGTCAGAGAGGACTGCAAATTCACTGTGGCATGTATTGAATTATGTATTTGTTTAACAAGAATGAGAACGCCATAACAAGAAGCCAAGAATCGATACAGTTTGTTTCACTATTGATTATTGCAACTGGGAAAAGCTGTATAGCCATTTAAATATGCTTTTTTGCTTCTCTAATCATTTATCTTTGCTCTGTTACAGGTGATCAGTTGCTGAGGTCGACATGAATGCATCAATGTCAGACTCTCAAACCTGCGACCCCTGGATCTCGGCATCTACATTGTGATAATAATGCCTTCGACTTTGAGTAACGTCTTGCACCATGACATTTGAGGATTGCTTTTTTGTCTTTTTTGGATGTGAAGTGTTCATACATGGAAATGAAAAGGTATAGAGGTAATTGTTGGATTACACCCTTTTTGTTAATGCCGCTAGCCTGGAGTGTTAATTAATTTCTGGACTCACAATGGGATTGCCAAGACTGAACCAGAAAATCTTTTTTTTTGACATGCCCATATTGATGTTTGCAGTTTTGACCTGTAGCTGTTCAGCTGTTCAACAGAAATAAGACTTCAATGGCTTTGTGATTGGTACCCCGTCATTGAGAAACCCAACACAGATTTCGAATCGGAGGAGCTATAGCTGTGTATCACTGAGACTGCCTCATCTTCTCAAGAAAGAGTCCTCTTAAATGCCCTCTCTGGGACCTAGTGGCCTCTCCGATTGGAAAAAATGACCAAAAACCTATTGGATTTATAGTTTCACTGAGCAGCGGCGAACTCTCGTTTACCTTCCTCAACTCCAGAGTCAAGGAGCTTTTCTCTCAAGCAATCAGGCAGTTGAGAAGAAAAGAACGATTTTCTAACTTTTGCCCCATGTAGAGACAAGAAAGTTTTCAAGCATGGCTCCCCACTGGAGAGGAGGAGCTCAGGTTTTGGCAGTGACTCTGGGAATTTTGCAGTGCTGTGGATGGCTGTCCGGTCAGACCGTAAGGACTAGTGTTGGGATGATGGAAAGAGGTTCTGAGCAATGGTCAGCGATGTCTCATGAAAGGGTGAAGAGGGGATGGGTTTGGAATCAGTTCTTCGTTGTGGAGGAATACACTGGGACGGAGCCACTTTATGTCGGAAAGGTAGGACTGCCGCATTTTTGTCACGTACATGTTTTTGTTTGCTCTCTTCCTGCTTATTTTTCTATGCAAGGGAAAATCTATTGCAAGCCAAGAGAGATGCATGCACTGTGCATTTAAATGTGGCAATTCACAAATGCTTTAAGTGTGCGGATAGCGTCAGGCTAGTTGACTAGGACAGATCAAGCACAAGTTTGGCTGTAAAGCTTGAATTTCTTATAGATCTATGTGGGCCAAACTAAAACAGGTTCTCTTAAGATCTTATTATCAGCTCGGTGGAATACGCCTGAGGTAGAAATGCTTAATAGGAATCTCTAACAACAATGAAAAAGTTGTTTGGTGTGCAAGTTTTTTTTTTTTTTTTTTTTTTTTTTAAGTGGTGCACGGCTGGGCAATATATATTATTCACAATATATTTGTATTAATTAACATGTTATGTATCATTTTAATACTATTTTTAAATCTTTTTTTATCTGATAATGATTGTTTTGCTTGAGAGTGTCAAGATGCAAACTTCAGTAGCAAAAAATGCAGTCCTTTGAAGTGAATCCATAACGTTGCAAATTCATCACTTAAAAATGTTGACTGCATTCTCTGTGTACCATTTTTTATATTAAGATAATTAAAAATGGATTGGTAAGTTAGTGTATATATAATATATATATATATATATATATAATATATACACAGGTGCTGGTCATATAATTAGAATATCATCAAAAGTTGATTATTTCACTAATTCCATTCAAAAAGTGAAATTTGTATATTATATTCATCATTGACTGGTATATTTCAAATGTTTATTTTTTAATTTTGATGATTATAACTGACAACTAAGGAAAATCCCAAATTCAGTATCTCAGAAAATTGAATATTGTGAAAAGGTTCAATATTGGTGCCACACTCTAATCAGTTAATAACTCAAAACACCTGCAAAGGCCTTTAAATGGTCTCTCAGTCTAGTTGTAGGCTACACAATCATGGGGAAGACTGCTGACTTGACAGTTGTCCAAAAGATGACCATTGACACCTTGCACAAGGAGGGCAAGACAAGGTCATTGCAAAAGAGGCTGGCTGTTCACAGAGCTCTGTGTCCAAGCACATTAATAGAGAGGCGAAGGGAAGGAAAAGATGTGGTAGAAAAAAGTGTACAAGCAATAGGGATAACCGCACCCTGGAGAGGATTGTGAAACAAAACCCATTCAAAAATGTGGGGGAGATTCACAAAGAGTGGACTGCAGCTGGAGTCAGTGCTTCAAGAACCACTACGCACAGACGTATGCAAGACATGGGTTTCAGCTGTCGCATTCCTTGAGTCAAGCCACTCTTGAACAACAGACTGTATCAGAAGCGTCTCGCCTGGGCTAAAGACAAAAAGGACTGGACTGCTGCTGAGTGGTCCAAAGTTATGTTCTCTGATGAAAGTAAATTTTGCATTTCCTTTGGAAATCAGGGTCCCAGAGTCTGGAGGAAGAGAGGCACACAATCCACGTTGCTTGAGGTCCAGTGTAAAGTTTCCACAGTCATTGATGGTTTGGGGTGTCATCTGCTGGTGTTGGTCCACTGTGTTTTCTGAGGTCCAAGGTCAACGCAGCCGTATACCAGGAAGTTTTAGAGCACTTCATGCTTTCTGCTGCTGACCAACTTTATGGAGATGCAGATTTCATTTTCCAACAGGACTTGCACCTGCACAGTGCCAAAGCTACCAGTACCTGGTTTAAGGACCATGGATCCCTGTTCTTAATTGGCCAGCAAACTCGCCTGACCTTAACCCATAGAAAATCTATGGGGTATTGTGAAGAGGAAGATGCGATATGCCAGACCCAACAATGCAGAAGCTGAAGGCCACTATCAGCAACCTGGGCGAGCCACAGACTGATCTACTCCATATTGCTGCAGGGCAATAAGGCGGTTGGCCAAGATTTCTAAAAATCCTTCTTGTATTGGTCTGAGAAAATTTTCTGAGATACTGAATTTGTGATTTTCCTTAGTTGTCAGTTACAATCATCAAAATTAAAGAAATAATCCTTTGAAATATATCAGTCTGTGTGTAATGAATTAATATAATATACAACACAACAATTAAATATATATATATATTAGCTGTATTGCCATGCCGTAGTGTGGTGTAGAGATATAGGCGACTTGTGCAGCAGTAATTAAGAGATTGTGAGTGTGTGCCAGGAAAAGAGGAGCTGATGTCTAAATGGGAGCCATAAAGGATGATATGGGAAATGGAAGGGGTATTCTGGAGAGAGATGATTTTATTAATAAAATTACCCAGAGTTACTGCTCCCTGTGAAGTCAGGCCATGAGCCGAGGCTATTAATAGGGGCTGCTGGTGTTGTCTGTCTATTGCTCACCGTATCAAAGACTTTAATTAGGGTGATATAGAATTAAATATGACCAATGTGCCTTTTATCGTAACGGTCATTTAAAACAATACCTTTCGCACTGCCCTATGATTAATCTGCTAATGATCATTTTTCTAAATTTTTGGCCCCTGCATTGGCAGCTCTCTTCAATACATTTTTAAATTGTAAAATTATGTGTCTGTGGCAAAACTGCAAATATCTGTATGCCACATAATGTGCGTTGAGTCTGCAGTCTAATAACACTTAATGAACTGTGATGTGAAGGCTCCTTCAAAAAATCTTCGCTACAAATCTTTTGAACAATACTGCACATTCATATGGACCTATTCACATTTTTCCCATTGTGTAGTGTAATTGGCACATCAAACACAAAAACTCACTTGGAAATGTCACATTATGGGTTTCCGTTTCATGTTGAGCATCATCAAAAAGTTTGAACATTAGTGACTTTTTGAAAATTAGTCCTGCCAAAGTGACCTGTTAGATGAATAGAGATATTTTTCCCCAATATCTTTGTCTTTTATCACATGTATTTTGCATAAGGTGCTAAACCTTTGTTCCTGCTAAAGTGGTTTTGGAATGACTTTCATTCTTTTAATTCAATAACATTAATTGCAGCCATTAACTTTAAGCCCAATAAATGCTTCATTATGACGCCAGTCTTTTCTTCAGCAGATGTCTTGTGTTTTATTGTAAGAATGTCTTCAGAAGTGTTCCAGGAATACTGCACTTGAATTCACAAAAGCCTCCGGTGACCTTATGCTATTTACATTAGACTTTCAAACCGCATTGACTCAAAAGGCCTGTCGGAGAAACACGAACATTGTGAAGGTTAATTCTACGCATCAGTCCCTTTTCTGCAAAGAGCTCTAAGAGAGAGTGAAAGTTGCAATATTTCGTGTCGAAAAGGCCACTGCACCATTTCCCCCCTCCAATGCTAAGCCCTGAAGTCCAGACGTATGTAAACCTCGAGTCGATAAATATTAGAAGTCTCTTTGCAGGAAAAGGCAGCAGGGCAGCAAAAATGAACAGTGGAAAGAGAGTTTTTACACGGCGAACGCCGACAAGAACATCCCGCCATATGGGCAGCGCAGCAAAGTGGAAAGATTTCCACTGCGCTTTGAAAGTCTGCCAGCCTCTTCCTTCAGACAAGCGGCGAACATTGATTGATAGGATTTGAACGTGTAGCACTGAGACTCTGAACAGACGGCGGCGTTCGTAACGTGCATGCCAAGGATGTCTGAACGTGTTCAAATAATTTCCTGCAGGCTTGAGCGAACCGTTCAGACCTTCATGCAGGATTGCTTTTTGTCTTTTGAGTTTGAAAGGAAGGTGGAATGTATTTATTTAAAGCCAGCATATATTTTATTTAACGATTAAGGTTGGGAATCAGTTTTATTCAGCATTGCATTTTCCCTCCACTTTAAAGTTCATCATCATTCCATGCATCGCTTATTGAATGTAAGTATCAGGTTAAAGCTGCGTCCTACTGTGAATGTTTTATTTTTGTAGTCTCCATTTCATATCCTTTCTTCCTCTTATTAGTTCACTTTAGAATTAAAATTTCCTGATAATTTACTCACCCCCATGTCATCCAAGATGTTTATGTCTTTCTTTCTTCAGTCAAAAAGAAATGAAGGTTTTTGAGGAAAACATTCCAGGATTTTTCTCCATATAGTGGACTTCACTGGGGTTCAAGGGTTGAAGGTCCAAATGTCAGTTTCAGTGCAGCTTCAAAGAGCTCTACATGATCCCAGACGAGGAATAAGAGTCTTATCTAGAGAAACAATTGGTCATTAAAAAAAAAAAAAAAAAAAAAAAAAAAAAAAATATATATATATATATATATATATATCTATATATATATATATATATATATCCATACAGTACAGTCCAAAAGTTTGGAACCACTAAGATTTTTAATGTTTTTAAAAGAAGTTTCGTCTGCTCACCAAGGCTACATTTATTTAATTAAAAATACAGTAAAAACAGTAATATTGTGAAATATTATTACAATTTAAAATAACTGTGTACTATTTAAATATATTTGACAAAGTAATTTATTCTGTGATGCAAAGCTGAATTTTCAGCATCATTACTCCAGTCTTCAGTGTCACATGATCCTTCAGAAATCATTCTAATATTCTGATTTGCTGCCAATAAACATTTATGATTATTATCAATGTTGAAAACAGTTGTGTACTTTTTTTTTTTTTTTTCAGGATTCCTTGATGAATAGAAAGTTCAAAAGAACAGCATTTATCTGAAATACAAAGCTTCTGTAGCATTATACACTACCGTTCAAAAGTTTGGGGTCAGTAAGAATTTTTATTTTTATTTTTTTGAAAGAAATTAAGAAATGAATGCAGCAGGATGCATTAAATCAATCAAAAGTGGCAGTAAAGACATTTATAATGTTACAAAGATTAGATTTCAGATAAACACTGTTCTTTTGAACTTTCTATTCATCAAATAATCCTGAAAAAAAAAATATTGTACACAAATATTTGTACAATTGTACACATTAAATGTTTCTTGAGCAGCAGATCAGCATATTAGAATGATTTCTGAAGGATCATGTGACACTGAAGACTGGAGTAATGATGCTGAAAATTCAGCTTTGCATCACAGGAATAAATTACTTTGTGAAATATATTCAAATAGAAAACAGTTATTTTAAATTGTAATAATATTCACAATATTACTGTTTTTACTGTATTTTTTAATAAATGTAGCCTTGGTGAGCAGACGAAACTTCTTTTAAAAACATTAAAAATCTTAGTGGTTCCAAACTTTGGACTGTACTGTATATATATATATATATATATATATATATATATATATATATATATATATATATTTTTTTTTTTTTTAAATATATATACTTTTTAATCACAAATGCTCGTCTTGCCATAGCTCTGTGATGCGCCACGCATTACGTAATCATGTTGTAAAGGTCATGCGTGACGTAGGTGGAAGTACGCAGCAGGGCGAAAAACTCTCTTTTCTCTTTTCTCCTCCAACTTCAAAATTGTCCGACATCGTTGTTTGACTTAAGGGGGTCGCACACCGGACGCGAAGCTCAGTCTTAAAATTCGAAGGAGAGTACGCACACCGGCTCGGCGCCTGTCCGCGGTGCCAGCAATCAGGAAGTTGTTTAAAATCCTGCCGCGCCACAGAGCACCATGTACATTGTTTTACATTAAATGTATATTATATTTCTCTCAAATCGTCATTAATGTACATACTGACTTCACCCTGTGCTGCAAGATACATCAGTTTCACATTCTTAGTTTAACAGCTTGAATAAAGTCTAAAAATGTATAATAAACGTAGCATTTTCTTTCCTTTTGCTTTGTTGTGCCATTTTTCCATGTACACTAACCTTAGTACGAAATATTAAAGCATAGGCATGTAACGTTTCCCTGTTGACGTAAAACACTCCCATTGTGCAGCTCTTCTATCAGGAGTCGATCAAAATGAGCTCGCACGTATATAATGTGCGCGGCCGGTGTGAGATACCTGTGAGTGTCAGAGACGCGACGCTGCGCGCCCCGAGCTTCGCGTCCGGGTGCGACCCCCTTAGTCTTTGTACGTTCACTTTGTATTGCTCCGTACTTCTTTTCCAATGTGATTACATAATGCGTGGCACATCGCAGAGCAGTGCAAGACCAGATTTGTGGTTAAAAAGTGTGTATATATATATATATAATATAATATATATATAATTTATTTATTTTTTTTTTTTAATGACCAATGGTTTCTCTAGATAAGACTCTTATTCCTCATCTGGGATCATGTAGAGCTCTTTGAAGCTGCACTGAAACTGACATTTGGACCTTCAACCCGTTGAACCCCAGTGAAGTCCACTATATGGAGAAAAATCCTGGAATGTTTTCCTCAAAAACCTTCATTTCTTTTCTGAAGAAAGAAAGACATGAACATCTTGGATGACATGGGGGTGAATAAATTATCAGGAAAGTTTAATTCTGAAGTGAACTAATCCTTTAAGCGTCTCTGTCTGACAGGCCCAAACTCCTGTATCACAATGTTCATGCAAAATCTCTTTATCAGTGAAACGTAATAGTTTAAATGTCAGGGATGTTCGCAGAATGTGCATGTTGATTGCAGTCTGAAGCTTTATGAATCCATTATTAATGTTTTGATCTTTCGCTTGAGAATGAGTGTGGTGTAGCTAATGAATTTCAACAATACAAAGGGCCTGTGTTTGCTGATGAGGTTTGTGCTGTCATGACCCAATGTGCAGATGTCTAGGCTGAAGTCTCCGTTGAGAATGTCACATGGTTTTGTTTTTCATTTCAAGCTGAAATGAAAATTGTCAAATTATCCGGCACTTAAACAAATAAATTCATCAAAAGCCGCATTGGAAGTTCTCAGTGATTGTTAATGGTATAAAAATGCAGCATTGATAACATAGTCACTTCTTTCCACAAAATATATGAAGCAACTGTTTTCAACATTGATAATAATCAGAAATGTTTCTTGAGCAGCAAATCATCATATTAGAATGATTTCTGAAGGATCATGTGACACTGAAGACTGGAGTAATGATGCTGAAAATACAGCTTTGATCACAGGAATAAATTTACTATATATTCACATAAAAAAAAGCAGCTATTTTAAGTTGTAATAATATTATTGTTTTACTGTATTTTTGATCAAATAAATTCACCCTAGATGAGCAGAAGAAACTTCTTTCAAAAACAGTAAAACATCTTACCGACCCCACACTTGTGAAATGTTCATGCTAAATAAAATGTGTAGAGCTCATTGCAACCCAAGATGCATTAAAAACATATTTCAGCACAATAATAGTCCTAGTTTGACTTTCTGACCCATGTGCCTCATTTATTCACACTTCTGGCGTGTCGCTGTTGTCACAATCCGTGTGCACTGCAGTAGTTTTTCTTGCCTCGGCGCTCATCAGAGGTGAGATATTTGGAGTGTCGGCTAGCCTCCTTCACTGCAACTAGCAGCTAACAGGTTTGCTTTGTTAGTGTTCTGACCCGAGAGGTGGCAGGTCGCCATAGCCTGGAGCTCAACTGCTCCGTCAGCCACTTCATGGAAGTGACACCACTAAAATACCAATTCAGTCTCTTAGCTGTTTGTCCATGGTAGTCTTTTAGACGGATGTTTTTTTTTTTTTTTTCAGTCTTTTCCCGGACTAAATTCTTTACCCAGTTCAAATTGCCAGTGTCTTATTGGTGGTTGGAGGACTACAATGTGAGATTTGACTTTAGGGACCCTATCACACATCCGGCGCAATGTGACGCCAGACGCGACACAAGTGTTTTTTTGCTAGTTTCAGCCCGACGCAGTTATCATTTTCACGTCCAGCGCCCTATAGGTGGCTGCACAACACTCTGCTTGTTACACACAGCAGCACACAAACATGCCAGATATTAAAAATAAAAGGATTACAATGTAAAAGATTATTATTGTGTACATAAAGATAAAAATGCCTACTTGTCATAATGGATAATCATTGCATGTTTCAGAATTACCTATTTGGAGTAAGGACGAATGAAATTGGCTAATTAGTTGACCAATCATGGCAATACACACATGTATTTAAACTGACTTGTCAGGTTGAATGTGTCTATATTTTGCCATGTAAATAGCAAATTTTAAAGGGAATGGGAGATGAGACTCTGATTGGTTTCTTGCACGTTATACCCAAAACACAACCATGACTCATTAAGAGACTAGGTACAACCCTTGTGGACCATGCGCCTGGCGCGCTCAGACTGTCCTCCAAAATAATGACAGTGTCGTGTTACGTCTGTCGTCATGAAATTATGTATGACTGTCATTACCAATCAAAATGCATGTTCACTTAAATGCAATATGTGGACTTTTTACACCATTTGTTCTATTTCCATTTAGCAAAACTCATTATTTATTAACAACTACACCCACCCCACCCCTAAACCTAACCTTAGTGATTTATAGTGCATATACACTTTGAGTACATGCATTCCCTGGGATTGAACCCACGATTGCATGATCACATGATTGCATATTGTTATATATTGCAATGCTCTGCCAATTGAGCTACACGAAACCCAAAATATGACGCAGATAAAAGGGAACAATGCATTAAAATGAAAGTGTCCCGTTGTCGATAGGGGTGCAACTTTAGTAAACGCTCCTATGGGTTGTATTTCAGGGAAGTGACAAACAACCTATATAGGCGTATTGGTTGGAGAACATGTTGGGCGCTGACCATTTTTTCCATCATTAAACTAGCAAAAATGGATTTGGACATGCCCTAAATGCACCTGCCCCATGCAGACCATGAGCTTAGATCATTAAAATAGTGTCGTTAAAAGGATTAGTTCACCCAAAAATGAAATCTCTATCATTAATTACTCACCCTTGTGTCATTCCACACCTGTAAGACCTTCTTTTTTTGCAAAATCCGAGAGGTTTCTGTCCCTCCATAGAGATCCAACACAACTACCACTTTCAAGGTCCAGAAAGGTAAAGACATCATTAAAGTACTCCATTTGACTCCAGTGGTTTAACCTCAATTTTATGAAGTGACGCGAGTGCTTTTTGCACATAAAACTTAATTAACCACTTTATTTACAAAATAATATTATCTAAAGCATGTTCATGCAACAATGTCAGCACTCACGTGAACATGCATTGCAGATCAGTATTTTCATAAAAATAAATTATGGTAAATTATGTTTTGTTTTTTGTTTTTTTGTTTTTTTTTGTGCAAACAAAGCACTGGACAATGGAGTCACATGGAGTACTTTAATGATGTCTTTCTGGATCTTGAAAGTGTTAGTTGCTTTGGACAGAAACCTCTCGGATTTCAGAAATATTTTAATTTGTGAAGATTAACAAAGGTCTTATAGATGTGGAACGACATGAGTGTGAGTAACAGAATTGTGACAGAATTTTCATTTTTGGGTGAACTAACACTTTAAGCCTACTGTATCATATTTAATACACAAGTTTCTAAGGCCTCTGAAAGATCGACATGATCAAAACTGCTGCAAAACCTGTTGCACACAATCTACTACAGCCCTTCTCTTGATAGTTTTGACTTTTTTTAGTATAATTGTACAAACGTCCACCTTCAGCTCGTGCTTTTTGCTGTCAAATCTTTACTGATTTTAAAAAAGTAAATGCAATTATATTGTTAGTAATATTTTAAGATGAAGATTTATTGGTCTGAATCAACTTAGGTTTACTTAACCATCCAAACATAATTATTTTAGATAAATCATGTTTAAATGTTAGTCTCAAATATGATCATCAGGCTTTTTAGGAAGGGTCTCTCAATCATCATCATATGTTTTAAAACAATATAGCTTTGATCATAAAAACTAAGCATTTAAATATCATCTAAGTAAGACATTATTGGAAGATGTAGAGCGACGACTGATATTAATATGCAATTTATGTACAGTAAGTACTCTTATAAAGATCATTGAATTACAATACAAGCTTACAAGCTCAGAATTTAATACTTTTTGTCTCTATATAATATCATTTGCACCAAATTGCATATTTTTTGCTCAGTTTGTGCCTTTGAATAAAATTGAGCTGATTTTCCTCCTCAAGTTATTCTATCATACTATATGAGCCATAAAAACTGGATGTATCAAATATAAATACACTTGATGTCAGACTTTACAGCGTTAATATGCATGTGTGCATTTTTATGTTTTCTGGAGCACTATTAGTTCAACAACATTCTAATCACAAACTCTTTTGGAATCAATATGAGTCAGTGTAGAATTTCAAGTCGACTTAGTGCTAACTGTGAGTTGTTCTCTATGTAGTGCACTTATCTGAGTAAGAAAGTGCCAGTGTAGACAGCCGACAGCAAAGAAGCTCCAACAGAGCTGTAGTGTTTTTTATCCTAAGGTATCTAAAATTTCCTTAGATGTTCATCCTACTTGGCGGTCTTGTTGAGGCTCGAGGGCTGCAAAGTGATGTTATTTAAATTAAGCCTCTCGTTAGTGAGTAAATGAAGTCAGATTAATCAAATATTGTGAATTGCCATGGATAAAAGAGTTGATAGAGACAAAATATTTTAAGCCAGAAAGGATAAGACCTCTGCATGACCTTTGATTTGACGTCTCATGCCCCGGTCGCACCATTAACGGCGGTGTGATGTGAACGTACAGTACTTCGTCGCCCGGGGCAAGGAGACAGTCAGTCTGAGAACCGCTTCGCGTCTGCCATCAGCCAATAACGTCGTTTGTCAGGTAAAAGATGCATTTCACTCTTGCTGTGGCATGTTTATTCTGCTTTCTCATTTCATTAGGCAAAGCAGCAGAGTCAGAGAAAATCCCAGACACTCAGCAGTTCTGTCTTTTAAATGCTTATTATTTTTCTGTTCATAATTGGGGGAACAGATGTGATGTTGATCATATGATCTCCATATGCGCTAATGTGCACAAAAGACTCCAGGAGCGTCGTTGTGTTTCTGTTCTTTGATCAAACACTCCCTGTGAGCAGACAGGGAGAAATATTTTTTTATCCTCCAGCTCTCGAGATATTGCCCAGCTTTCTTTGTCTTCCTGTTAGAGAGGTTTTTTTTATTACTGCTGAAATATTGATACGCCAAAAAAGAGGGATCGTTTCAATGAGGGAGGATTTGAAATGAGGAAAGAGGGTGGAAAAGAATGCAATATTGTAGGCCCGCTTGCGTTATTCCCATGTTTTACGACAAATACCTAATGAAAATCCCCACGGGGGTGATAGAAGCTGCTATTTAATTAAGACTTTATAAAATATTTAACAGGCGATGATGGAGAGGGTGATTTCGCTCTGTCCACTGCTGTTTAGAGGATTTTGCCAGGCTACAGAGGCACATTATAATGGGAAACAGGCAGAGACTGAAGCTAAAGAAAACCCAAAATGATCCGGTCGACGGAGCATTACTACACTGCAGCAGAGCTGCTACTTCTGCATCTCAATAGATCGCCGCAAACTTTTAGCATCAATCTCCATACTGAAAAATACAGCATAATCTACTACATGCCTTCTGTCATCTGATTTATAGATTATACTTTTTAGCAAGTAAATAAGCCTTTTATTAATTGAACAAACGTCCTCCTTCAGCTTGTACTTCACGTGTCTTTTTGCTGCAAATATTTACTGATTTTTATCAAGTAAACATAAGAATAATTTTATGTTGTTAGCCATATTTCAAGATTACGGAAGAGGATTAGGGCCAAGCAATAATAAAAAAAATAAAACCATCTCGAGATTAAAGTTGTTAAATTTCGAGAAAAAAGTCGAAATAAAATGTTGAGAATAAACTCGTTAAATTACGAGAAAAAAATCGTTAAATTTTGAGAAAAAAATCGAGATAAAATGTTGAGAATAAACTCATTAAATTACGAGAAAAAACTCGTAAATTTCGAGAAAAAAGTCGTTAAATTACGAGAACAAATTCATTAAATTATGAGAAAAATGTCGTTAAATCGAGAAAAAAGTCAAGATAAAATGTTGAGAATAAGTCATTAAATTACGAGTTTATTCTCAACATTTATCTTGACTTTCCTCGAAATGTAACGACATTTTTCTCATATTTAACGAATTTTTGTAATTTAATTTTTTTTAATTTAATGACTCAACATTTTATCTCAACTTTTTTCTCGAAATTTAACGAGTTTTTTTCTCGTAATTTAACAAGTTTATTCTCAACATTTTATCTTGACTTTTTTCTTGAAATTTAATGAAATTTTTTGAGAAAACTTTTTTTCTCGTAACTTTATTCTCAACATTTTATCTCAACTTTTTTCTCGAAATTTAATTTTTTTCGTAATTTTTTGGATTTTAATTTTTTATTCGCTTTTTGTCGAAGAGTTTTTTTCCTTGGACTCGTTGACTTTTTCTTGAAATTTAATGACATTTTTCTATTTAATGAGTTTTCTCAACATTTTATTTGGACTTTTTTCTCGAAATTTAATAACTTTAATCTCGAGATAGTTTTCATTTTTTATTATTGCCTGGCCCTATTGGCCCTAATCGTCTTCTGTACAAGATGAACACTTACTAGACTGAAGCAACTTTTTTTTTTTTTTTTTTTAGAAAAATCACAAGTATCAAATATGATCATCAGACTTTTGAGGAAGGTTTATTTGTTCATCTCTCAATCATCATTGTAATGCATTGAATTATGCAATAGTAGTTTAGAAACTACAGAGCTTTGATTATAAAACTAAGTATTTAAATATCATATTACTGGCAGATATTGATATTTATATGCATTTTATATAAGTAGTTTGCTATACTATTATAAAGACCTCACTGATTTACATTACAAACATCAGAGTTTCATCTTACTTTTTGGCTGTATGAATATCATCGGTCACCGTGATTTTGCCAAGTAAGACATATTTTGTTGATCCGGGAACAACATTCCTGTCTGAAAATTTAGTCTTCACCCTATTCCTACCCCTAAACCTAATCCTACCCATAACTTATCCCTAAAATAAGAGGGGAAAGATAGGTGAATAACACTGATGTAGAAGCACATAACCCTGGCTGCAAGCCTAAACTTGACATAAATGTTAAACTTGTCCCTCAAATCTGATTGGTTGATTGGAATGTTGTTCCAGATGTTGATCCAGGAACATCTCGTACTTGGTGAAATCACATTCACCGAATATCATCATCTGCACTAAATAAAACACCTGAGACCAGCCTGAGATTTTTTGCTGGGTTGATCTGGATTAGCAGGTCTGACCAGTTGGCAAGTGCACAAAACCTCTATGTAGAAGAAATGTAGAAGTGATTTCTTGTTTCTCTGTTTTGTTTGTTGAACCCCATAATGGCTTCAAACTGCACTTCCAGGCCAGAGTTTAGAAATACATCTCCTTTAAATATAATGAGCCTCCGGCTGGCTGTATCTCTAAAAAGTGCCTCCTCCCCAAAGCAGCGATTCTTGAACTGACTGCCTTCATTACTGATCCATAGATGAATGGAAAAGATTGTTTGAGTCCCCAGAAAGTCATTGCTTGGATAAAATACGTTTAAGCAACTCCAAACAAACTTAGATGGCATTAGACCGTAAACTGAACCACAAAATTAGCCAGTTAAAGTGGTGTTCACAAGCCATTTCACTTCTGTAATGTGCTGTATTTTAGTGTGAAATAAGATGTTTAATAGGGAAAAAAGGACAGACTTTTTGCATCACAAGTTTGCTTGTCTTGTTGTCTTTTCAGACAAGTTCAACATTTACCTTAACAAAACTTTGCTTTTCTATTTAAAAATTACAGTGTATAATTATATTATTTAATTATATTTTGCTACATATAAAGGCATTTTAAAGATTTTGAAGTGTCAAAAGGTCATTCGGTTTAACTGTCCAAAGGCCAATACAGCCATTTAATTTGTGATTCAAATATCTTAAAATGTAATAAATGTATATTTTTTTTATTCTGGCATGATTTTATAACATCATATATCAACATAGTGCAAAATGGTATTAAAATTATGTGTAGAAGTCATTGCTTTGTTATGAGAAAGAATGTCCGGAAAATGAATTTCATTGATGTCATTCGGAGTAACCAATATAAAGGGACCATTTTGGATCATGCGGTCATTATCATGTGACAAGATGTGACATCATTCAGATACCTGCAAATGACCACATGGTCATGAAGCAAAGTAATTAACTCTCTTAACTATTTGAAAAATTCATGTTTTCACTTGTTCATACACATGTCAATTTTGGTTAAACCGAATGACTTTTTTGGAAATTTTGTCCATCTTGTATAAAATGATAAAAGTAGTGTTAATTGATTATAAAAACCACATAATCATATTGTTAACACTTAATTAAACTTAAAAATGAATTATATCTCTATTTGGTTTTTGTTTACACTTTTAAGAACATTATTCATCAATGACCCATATATAATTAGGAATTAATGTCATTCTCATTGTGTTCTGAATGCTGCACAACCCTGATGGACTCTGATGAATCACCAGGAACACACTGTAAGACATGCAGGAACATGCATTAAGTAAATAAGGGTATTTGTTTTTTTGAATTTTTAAGATTTTTTTTTAGGACTATCTGTCCCCAGATTATTTTGTAGATGATGAAATGCATTTGGTCAGACCTTGTAGTCAATATCTGGTATGTCTCCCGTACATCGGTTGCCATAGTAATGACTCAATGCGATGCCAAGAGGCTTCTACAGCAACAAGAGGAGCTGTAAGTGTGGAAAGAGACGATGGAAAACTGGGAATTTTGCCTTTCAACATGGCAACTCGCCATATTGCTGAACTCATGAGGCAGATCAGACAACGTTAGTGATGATAAATAACTGTATTTTACACATGGATATGCTGTGTTCTCAAACCATTCAGTCATTCAGTTAGCATTTTAAAGGTGCCCTAGAACCCTTTTTCACAAGATGTAATATAAGTCTAAGGTGTCCCCTGAATGTGTCTGTGAAGTTTCAGCTCAAAATACCCCATAGATTTTTTTATTATTCAATTTTTTTTTAACTGCCTATTTTAGGGCATAATTAAAAATGCGCCATTTCAGCGCGTGTCCCCTTTAAATGCTCGCGCTCCCCGCCCCCAAACTCGCATCTCTATAATACATTGATTAAACAAAGTTCACACAGCTAATATAACCCTCAAAATGGATCTTTACAAAGTGTTCGTCATGCAGGATATCAGATCATGTGAGTATAGTATTTATTTGGATGTTTACATTTGATTCTGAATGAGTTTGATAGTGCTCCATGGCTAAGCTAACTACACTGTTGAAGAGATTTATAAAGAATGAAGTTGTGTTTATGCATTATACAGACTGCAAGTGTTTAATAAAGAAAATAACGATGGCTCCAGTCTCTGTGAATACAGTAAGAAACATGGTAACTTTAACCACATTAACAGTACATGCTAACGAAACATTTAGAAAGACAGTTTACAAATATCACTAAAAATATCATGTAATCATGAATCAGTTGCTCCATCTGCCATTTTTCGCTATTTTCCTTGCTTGCTTACCTAGTCTGATGATTCAGCTGTGCACATCCAGACGTCCTGCCTTTGTCTAATGCTTGAACATGGGCTGGCATATGCAAATATTGGGGGCGTACATATTAATGATCCCGACTGTTACGTAACAGTCGATGTTATGTTGAGATTCGCCTGTTCTTCGGAGGTCTTTTGCACAAATCAAATTTACATAAGAAGGAGGAAACAATGGTGTTTGAGACTCACTGTATGTCATTTCCATGTACAGAACATAAATTATTTAACTATGCCAAGGTAAATTCAATTTTCAATTCTAGGGCACCTTTAAATTTTATTTCAAACTACATGGAAATGTGTGTTTATAAACATGAAGTTTTGTACAGAATTCCTGTCTGCACAACACAGTTGAGACATTCAGAATTCCTGAATTTGAATTGAATTTGCCAATTGAAATGCCATTTCAGCATTCCAGATAGTTACCTTGAACAACACCACTCCAAACTCAGTGTGTGTCCTCTGTGCTTTAATCGACAGATCCATTCAGACTCTGATGAAGGGGACGGATCTATTAAGTACACTATCTCTGGAGAGGGAGCAGGGACTATATTCATCATAGACGAGGTCACCGGTGACATTCACGCCACAGAGAGATTAGACCGTGAGGAGAAGACCTTCTACACCTTGAGAGCTCAAGCACGAGACCGTCTGACTGACGCGCCGCTTGAACCTGAGTCAGAGTTTGTCATCAAAGTCCAGGACATCAACGACAGCGAGCCCAAGTTTCTAGAAGGTCCCTACATCGGGAGTGTGGCAGAACTCTCTCCTATTGGTAAGACTGCATTTATATACTGAACTGATGTCTTTTAAATACTGGTATTTGTATATTGTAAATACTGGTTGTGTACACTGTTGGTCAAACATAACGATTTTTAAATGTCTCTTCTGCTCACAGAGGCTGAAATTAT
>JAOTNS010002589.1:1767500-1780000 GCA_028476615.1 Culter alburnus
ATCCATAATAAACAAATAAATAAAATACAGTAAGTTTATACATACTCTAGGCAAAATTTGCCCGCAAAACTAATTTCAAAATTGTTAAGCAGACAAGCAAGTGTGTGCAAACTTTGAATTAGTTGTGCATGTTAATTAACAGCATGTATTGTATTGTGTGATTGCTAGGCCTGGCTCATGGTTCATAATAAACTCCACTGCTCCCCTTGATCTGACATGAAGGGCTTCGGTAATTTTCCAGCCACAAAGCTTTAAGTGACCAGCTAACGGGTGGTCATAAGTAATGGGGCTAATTGTCACGCAGCAGACAGAGCTAATTTAACGTAGATGTGTGAACAACTGATCTAATAAGCTGGAGTGTGATCACTGTGCTGTCTTACCACTCAGAGAGAATTCTTACGGCAGAGAGAATTCAGCAATAATCATAAAAAAAGTAATCACGGACAAGCCCCGGGCATATTCATTCTCACTTACCGCCTTTGTCATTTTCTGCCTCTCTTTCTTCCTCTGTTTCTCTCTCCAGTGGCTTCGCTGATATGCATGGCCTTTAGCGTGCTGTCGAAGCCAAGTCGCATTTGTTTGCATATTATTCACACACTATAGATGCTTCGTGTTGGCTAACCCAGTGATGAGCCGGTAGAGAGGGACAAAACACTCTCTCTCTCACTGCTTGCTAATCACATTAGCCTCGAATCACTAGAGGTTGTTGATCTTTTGTCTGTGTTTGTTTGTTTTTCCAAAAACAAATTCTACAATGGTTTATTCTGCACTCATGTTTGCTTAAAGGATGCTTTTTCTCTGCTTAAAAGGATCATATTGCTTAAATGTTATTCATTCATGATTTCTACTAATAAAACATCAGAATTACACATACTTAAGATGTGTCATCGTGTACAGACCAGAATATCACAGAGACATATTATTATACAAAACAATATATGGCATAGTGTTATATGTATTAAAGGGGTCATGAATTGAGAAATCAACTTTTCCTTGAGCTTTTAATATATAAGAGGTCATACTATAAGAATATCCTGTACGTTTCAGAACTTCCTTGATAGTCCAATAAAAGCTTTTATTGACACCAGGCCAGTGAACGAGTTGTCCTGCAATGTGCCTATAGGTGAAACTCCGCCTCCGCAGAAGAATTTCATCATTGAAATTCATCATTGCAACATTAGCCCCGCCCACTGGTGTGTTAGTGAGATGATGAGGAGAGAAGAGTGATACAGGACAAAAATAACATTACCTTTCAAAGGATCCTAATGCAGGAATATGGTCATTTATTTTCAACAATATGAATGTCTCTGTTGAGATTTATTTATTTGTATTCGGTACATTTCACTGTGGATTCTTTGGTAATTCAATTGCATTTTGCTTTGCAAACAGACTTTCATGATATGGATTCAACAGTAATGCAACAACATTAATTCTAATGCCGAATCTGATATGTAATGATTCATGTACAGTCACATGTTCTTTGTCTATGTGTCAGTAAATCAAACCAGTGACTAAACGCTCAACTTCATGTTGTTTCTCTTAGTAGGATGAAATAATCTGTTATTTAAACGGTGATTAAATTATATATAGGAAGCGATCAAAGAACGCTCCCTTTGCAATCACTTGAGCTGTCAATCAAACAGCACATGCTGGAGCTGTCAATCAAATAGCATGAGTTTATCAGTGAAACTCCCATTTTATTCAACGAATCTCTTAGTTACAATGTGTTTGCACTGTTAGTTATGATGAAAGCATTCGTTAGTGTGCAGAAATTGACAAGATCACTGCTTTCATGCGCTCAACAACACGTCTGTGATTGGCTACAATGTTCATCACTGCAACCTTTCATGCCACGATCTAAATATAATGCCATAGATCTAAATGTAACACTATAATCAACACTTTTCACGTTAATCTTCAGAGCTGTAATAGTAAAAACGTGCTAAATGTTTTTGAGAGAGTAATACTTAACTATTTCAAATGGAAAGATGTTAGCCAGTCACAGCAGTGGGTGTTTTCACTGAAGTCTCACAGCAGACACGCCCCTTAAAACAGAGCGTTCAGATCAGAGGGCTGAAATCAGGGTAGGAAAAATGCCTTTTATTTCTGGATTATGACCATTTTTGATGTAAAAGCATACTAACATTATAAGTGCACCCCAGGAAACATTATAAAACAATAAAACAAGTTCATTTAAAAATGATAATAATCATAAATGTTTCTTGAGCAGCAAATCATCATATTAGAATGATTTCTGAAGGATCATGTGACACTGAAGACTGGAGTAATGATGCTGAAAATTCAGCTTTAATCACGGGAATAAATTAAATTTTACAATATATTCACATAGAAGACAGTTATTTTAAATTGTAATATCCCTTGGTGAGCAGGAGACTTTTTTCAAAAATATTTAAAAAATCTTTAAAATTATCCCAAACTCAACAAGACAATATTTTGTTTTTAAGCAGCTCACGATGTCTGTCTTTTTGCAAAGTCTGACTCTTGTTTGTTTTGAGTAAAGCTAACTGTGAATAATTAAACCAAATGCATCTCTTCCCTTTCTCGAGTTGTGAGAGCCAAAGTAACGCTTTAAATATTTAAGCTTCAGCAATGCTTTGCCCACAGTTTCAAAACTCCTCAGATGCATGCAAAAATAATATGATGCTTGTACGGTTTGTGCAACAGATGTCTTACTATAGTTTAGAGGGGAATGTTCAAAACCCCTTTGAATGATTCACCAATATGGTTTCTGCCAGTGTCAGATAATAGACACACAAAGCTGGCGGCACCATCATATTCAAAAGAGATTTGCATTTCCAGAGGGAAATAACAGCAGTCGCAAGGCAGCAGAAGAACAGTGTCAAAGTTTTGGGGAACTTTTAGGCTTTAGTTCTGCATCAGTGCTGCTTTGTAATTATCCCGAATGACATGAAAATCCTTACCTGTGATTGAAGGAACATGTGTGCGACATATAGTCTTGTTGTACCGTGACAGGCTGCCCAATCTCTGGGTAAAATGCCTCCATGTGACAAAAGTGCTGCGTGATGGATGGTTGTGGTGGAAAGATTTGATTGATGCGCTGGACCACTGTTGGAAAGGTTATGTCACTGGGTTTGAACTGCGGCATTTTGACGTCCGAGCTGATTTGACGGCATCGAATGCACAAAAACACATCGAGGTATTCTAAAATGCATTACGAAGGGGATAGTTCAAGTCAAATGTTTATATTGCATAATAGTTTTTGATCCGATTGCATAATTTTGCAATGCATCATGAGAGGAGTAGTTGATTTCAAATTAAAGTCATGGTTTGTGATCCATCTGAGAGCTGGTTTGATTTTGGATGATGGTTTTGAATTCTTTAATGATGAATCCCTATGGAGAAAATGAATGGGAAATTAGTTCCGGAACCAAGGCCGCTGTAAATGTGGACGCTCAACTTTTTATTAAAGTGCTAGAGACTAGGAAAAAAAAAGCATAGCTTATGTAAAGGACTCGCTGATGGATATCAGAAGAAGATATGCCAGATATTAGGTATTTCATGGCTGCAAGCACTTTATGCACATTGTCACATTCAGAGAAGGAGATATGGGGCGTTCTGGTCTATTTTAAACAGATTGATTTTAAATATTCAAAATGAAAATGATTCTGCTTTTACTCAGTGTTAAATTGAATAAAATGGGATTAATATCTAATCCCCCTCTGCTCGTGTTTAGTGTGCTTAGATTTTGAGATTTGCTGCGGTCGGATGATTTCAGCACTGCCTCAGTCCATCTGCAGTCTGGTGGCTTTTGATGTCATAAACTTCTGCTTTTTGATGTAGGGAAAGTTCAGTCAAAAATTAATATTCTGTCAGCATTTACTCACCCTCAAGTTGTTCCAAACCTGTATGAGTTTCTTTCTTTTGTTGGACACAAAAGAAGATATGAAGAGTTTGGTTCCAAAACGCAATAATTCCATTTTGATTATTTTGAGTAAAAAGGTGTTTTCTTTATCAAGAAAGTGGCAAGATGAAAACCCCTATTTTCTGATTCAAACTTTCACATAGCATCTTTTGGATATAAAAACATAAAAAAATTCAAATCCACATTTTGATTTTAAAAAGTTTATTATATTTTTTTCAAAATACAATTAATCCATCAATATAAAAGTTATTTTTCAAATTGAAAATACACAACAAATATTTAAATACAACAAATATGCCAATATTTATCTTATATTCAGGCATTTTACTAAAAATACATTCAGCCGTCATCTTGTTAATGTTATAAATTATTTGTCATTACCGATTAAACAGTATCTGGCGCCACCGCACGGTTAAATAAACACATTTTCCGAGTACATTTGTATTAAAAATGGCTTTTAAAAAAGCCTTTAATGTTTACAGTGCGCGGAATGGTGCGCTGTGATTGGTTGAGAGCAGATATATCGCGTTCTGCAGAAAAGGAGACTGGCGTTTGTCGCGTTTTGTGAAGAAAGGTAGAAAACATGACAGAATAACACGACGGATATTGCATTTTGTGCAAAATTAATAAATGACTTTTCAGTACCGACCAGATACAATACTGATTTTGGCGGAAACTCAATTTTTTGAAAATGGCGTTTATTGCGTTTTGGAACCAAACTCTTCATATTTTGAAGAATGTTGGTAACCAAACAGTTGACGGTAGCCATTGACTTGTCTAAAAAATGTCTATATGGAAGTCAATGGCTACCATCAACTGTCTGATGACAGAATATGTGTAATATTATAATAAGATCCCCTTCATACGTCACTAGGGGAGCGAAATCTGAGTGGCTCGTATTTTTTTTCCACATGTTTGCAGAGAAAGGCTTACAAAAGCAAAGTTACTGGGTTGTCCTTTTTCATATTTTCTGGGTTGGTAGATGCACCGGGGACTCGATTATAGCATTTAAATACGGAAAAAGTCAGATTTTCATGATAAGTCCCCTTAACCCATTAGTTAATTCTTTTACATATGCCATCTTTTTTGTACTTTAATTTTAAAAAGTTATATCTTGCACTCACTCTTACGGCAGCATTTGCTGAATAAAATGCTCTCAATGCAAGTCTGGAGCATGACAGCAATAATGATAGTTGCAAGAATATGCATATAAAACATCCTGGATGGGGACTGTTTAAGTACGTCTTTGTCAAAGTGGATGAAAAATATCCCATGTAAATCCTTACGGGACTTCCTTGAGAATCACAGTTGCGGGCCATTGACTTTAATGACACAACATTACCCACCTCCTTCTATTTTTTCAGCCTTTAGTCAAATTTAGGCTCGTGTTCTTTATTTTTAGTTGGCCGGATGAAAAGTGTTGAGATGTTGAGAGGAATAACTTTTCATGTGAAAACACTTTGGCTTTTATGGGAGCACTAAACGATTCATAATGCGGAGTGATTTGGGGGCGTTGGGTGCGAACGACTCTGACAGGGTTAAATAGAGGAGAAAGTGAGCGTGCCGGGCCGACTGCTTTAGCGCCGCAGCACAAATCTCCTTTACGACCGCAGCTCTTAAATAGCTGTCAGTCTCTCGTCTTGCATGAGCTAACCTCTTCTGGCCATCTGCTCCGTACGGCAGCCGTCTTCTTCACCCGGGTGCCGCGGCTGGCAGCTTCAAACAGACTTTGTTGACACCGTTAAGTGGGTCATTCCTGTTATGCAGTGCCTTTTGAACTCTTTAGCATTAATGAATTTGTGTGTGTGGTAATTTAAGGAAGCATTTCTATAAAAAACTCCCTGGTCATGCACGGAAACTTCAACTTTACTAATTATAACTTTGTTAATTACTCACACGATGACAAGCGCTAAAGATAGGCATTGCTCAGTAAGGGATCGACAGTTAGGTCACATGAGGATGTCAAGTTGAATTTAATAGTTTATTGATGAAGTATTATACTGATTTCTATCATTTTATCAAACAGGATGAAAGGTTTTAGAGAGACACAAACCAACTAATCCATCAAATCCATTGATTCTTTCTAATGTTTGTGCTGTTGACTTCTCACAAGAATTATGTCACTTCCTGGAGGATGATGATTGCATCAATTAACTGGCTAAAAAGATTTTACAAAAGTAATTAAAAACAGATATATATATATATATATATATATATATATATATATATATATATATATATATATAAATTTTTTGTTATATTCATGTAAAATCACTGCAGTGCACAGCCTTGCATGACTTATTGCTTATTTTCTTTATTGAAATAGTCATGGAAAACATGACAATCATTTTTAATAAAAACAAATTACTAATACATACTAATTAATAATCTATTGACAATTGGGTGATTCATGTGCTTAACTGAAAATGCACTCATGAAAATAATGAAATTAGGAAATTAAGACTATTAAGATTGTTTTGCATCATGCAAAATATTTCACTTTTGGAGCACAATATTACCCAGACTTTATTGACAAAAAATAATGGAATATTTGGTAAAAATGTGTCCGGTTTTCATTGCAAATTAAATAACATGAGTTTAATATTTTATCCAACATATTAATATGTATATGACTGGTACATGTACATAGCAGGGATGACTCAAGTACATTTATGCATAAATCTTTCCGGCAGCGAGGGACGAGGAGGCAGTAGCCCTAAAAATGCATTCTTCCATAAGGCCGGGCGCATTAAATTTAATTTTACTTTAGAGGTTCACGTCCTCTCATATCTTTGCATATGCATTTTTCATTGGCTATATACAGTGCTTTTGGTATGGCAGAGCACTCATGCTTTTAATCTAAACAGCTTCCTTTGGCTCTTCTATGAACAGCTCTTCATCTCAAACCTTCGGGGTTGTAGATTTTCTGCCAGATGACATCTGATCACAGATCACCTAGCGGGTTAATCTCACACCAACCCTGAGATAAGTCTCTCGACCAGAGGCGTCCAGTCTGGGTGTCATATGGAGAGCTTCCACATCAGCTTATTGTTTGATCTATATTTTATGATTGTGCCAATCTAGGCTTGTGTGTGTGGAGACGCTACCAGAGGAAAACAAACCGGCCCGGCCTGCCCTACACAAGCCCTGCTTAATCCACATACACACACCCCGTGTCGCTCTGCAAATATTGGCAAGAGGTGCAGGGTGCTGCGGGTGAAGGGGCACGTCTGCTGAACTCTGGTGCTGTATGTGTGATTACCTCCTAGAGCTGCGCGCTTTTCTTCCCATAGAAACACTCGTCTGGTCAAGGAGTGAATCATGCTGGGAAATGTCTGGGTCAGATTTCACTGCAATGCTTCATGTAAAGTCACTGCAATGCACAGATTCTCGTGGCTTATTGCTTCATCTTCTGTTTTTTAATACAGTCGCAACAAACATCCGGCCCAGACTCAGTGTTTTGTTTGTTGTTTTTAATTAAAACCAGCATACTAATTAAATCACCTACTGACAATTGACTGATTAAGTTGCTTAAATGTCATGAAAATGTCACAAAAGCAAAGCTTCTTTTTAAGACATATATATATATATATATATATAGATTATTTTGCATTTTGCAACATATAACATCACATTTTTTATTTACATTTTAAAGCAAAATAAATCATTTCTCGACAGCTTTTTACTCATATTTTATGTTTCATTTTTTTATTTTACTGTATAAGTAGAAATTGCATTTTTGGGCAGTAGAGAGCTGTAAATATTCATGACTATATAACTGTTTTAGTTCAGCATATAATAAAGACTTTATTTTGGACACAGGCACATCACAGGAATTAGTTCAACACTAATTGTTATAAAAAACTTAATAGCATTTCTTTATGAATACAGCAATACCAGATATAGTTGTATTCATAAAGAAATGCTTAAAAGAATATTGCTTATCATTGCCAGATGATCTCTTGTGTCTAGTTATTTTTCTTCTGAGCAAAGAAAGAGCAACCTTTGAGCGAAAGCGTCTTCCTCTGTGATGTTACTGCATCTGTAAACTCATCGCAAAGCATAATCTGTTGCTAAAACTCTACAGCATTTTGCATGTATTTTTAATTTTTTTTTCTCTCACACATTTGTTTGGCTATTTTAGAAGAACAGTATAAAAAGAAACCAAAATAAATAATAAATAAATGTTGCACATATTGAATTCCCAGCCCACTCTTGCAGGATGCTGCAGCTATATTGTGTGTGTGTGTGTGTGTGTGTGTGTGTGTGTGTGTGTGTGTGTGTGTGTGTGTGTGTGTGTGTGTGTGTGTGTGTGTGTCAGATACGGGTTATAACTGTGAAGAGCTGGATCAAGGCCTGCAAACATGCACTTTCCCCCCCTTCCGTCTACTTCTAGAGCAATATTTGCACTTGGTAGAATACACAGAGAACTCAAACACACTACTATTACACTCCAGATCAGCCTTTTTCTTATCTCAGAGCCAGGTCTGAACCCTTTAATGTTTTGGAAATAAACCCTTACAAAAAAGTGCAATACCATGGTATTGGATGGTTATGTTATACTTTATACAGTGTCATAGAATAACTAGTTTTGGTTCCCTAAAGAACCTTTGGTGACACTTCACTTAAAGCATCTATGTAAAATGCATTATAAGGTATTCATAATGTTATAATGCATTACATCTTTTCATAAATAATTGTAACCAAAGTTAAAATGCATTAAAATACAGTAGTCAACATTTGAAGTGGATCAAAACAGTTTGTCCTAAGAAGAAGGTTTTAGGACAATTTTGATGAAAGGTTTTGATCCACTTCAAATGTTGACTACTATGTTTATGGAAGCTAAAAAAAAAAAAAAAAAAAAGATAATTGCAACTTTTCATCTTTTCTTCCAATTGCGAGTTTGTCATGCAATTCTGACACGTTTTCTCCGAATTGTGAAATATAAAGTTGCAATTGCAAATCATAAAGTCCAATTCTAAGGAAAAGAAGACTGACTTTTTTTTTTCTCAGAATTTTGTCTTTATAACTTGCAATTGTGAGTTTATATTTTTTGAAATTCTGACTTTTTAACACTCACTTTTGACTTTGTCACACAATTCTGACTTTATTTCTCACAATTGCAAGTTTGTATCACACAATTGTGAGAAAAAAAGTCATGATTGTGAGATTAAAAATTCACAATTTTTTATTTTTTTATTTTTTTATTCAGTGGCGGAAACAAGCTTCCATAGATATTGGTTGTTTTAATACATTTTACTTTCTAAAGGCGTAACAGAAGTATTATAATGTATTATATTTTTGGTTATTATTCAATTATTCATGAGATCATACAATGCATTATAAAGTGCATTATACTTTTATAATGCATTATATATAAAGGCTTTAAGTAAAGTGTTACCAAACCTTTCAGAATCGTGGATGTTAAAGACCCCTTGAATGAATGAATGTTGTTTATATGTCTATGTGGTGTTTTTAATATACTTTCAGAAAAAACATGTGCAAATTCATCAGTCAACAGTATTGCTGAGTATTTTCTCCTGCGGTTTGAAACCACCCCTGTTTCCTTCCATCAAAAACATGTGACCAATCCCGTCAGCGAGAGGGCGGGGCTTTTCTCCACTGACTTTCTACGAAAGCGTATATGATTTCAAAACATTTCTAAAGACGAGGCTTAAGCTTGTCCTAGACTAAAATGCATGTTTGAGCTGTTTTAACTTAAAGCAACTTGCACTGATATATCTTAAAAAATATGTCATTGTCATTGTTTTGTCTCAAGATGCACACCTGTAATGTTTTTTGTTTGTTTGTTTGTTTGTTTTTTTCTAAGGAACATTTATAAAAGTTACTTAAATGCCCTAATTGAACTAAGGTCTAATCCTGGCTTAATCAGAATGTATCAAATCAGTCTATGATATTATTACAGTATCAAACATATATGGCTGAATTAAACCACTTGGCATTGTGTAGCGTTTACTACAGTTGAGCGAGTTGATCAGGTAATCCGAGCTGGTGTGATTGAGTGGAGGCGGAAACTAATTTGCATATCCATCTATCCTCATATACTAAATGAACCAAGGGTGTGGAGTTACATTCAATCTATTCTAAGGCATGAAGAAATTATTTTCACAAGGGGGAAAAACAAAATGTTTAAATATGTTACTGTGATGATCAAAGATGAAATTTAAGGGACTGTAAGGGGATTTACTAAAGGTTCTTCATGGGACCATAAATGCCATTAAAGAACCTTTTTATTTTTAGAGTTCATACACCATATCATGCACACTTTTGTTAATGCATCAAGGTTGACTGCTTTTTTTTTTTTCTCCAACTGATGGTGGTAAACAGTTTCCAGTTCATGTTAAGCCTAATTGTGTATGTCTCAAACTTCTCAAGTGTGTTTTTCTTTTATGCATTCCCAGGAGCCACTGCAGGATGCATAAACCAAGATCTAATGACCTCTTAGTGAATCTGAGGCTGTGCATTAATAAGAGACTATGCTAGTGCCTCCTTTTCCTGTTTGAGTGTAAACACAATAAAATAACATTTGCATTTATATAGTTTTTCACTAGTGGCATTACTAGACTCAGGGAGGGCCGTCGGACAGCTTCATGCTGATTATTACCTGTGGAAAATTAAGATAAGTAAGTAATCCCATGAAAGGAAATGGCCTCTGCATCTCAACTCCCAGTTAACAAGAGAAATGCTATCTTATAGTTACATTTTTTAATGCAATGCAGACAGTTTTCAAAGTTATCCTAGAGCAGAGTAGGCGTCCGTGATCTTTTGAAGATCACCATGAAAGCATGTTTTTTTCTGAAAATGGTTGGCAGTTATTTGTTGTTCTGAATGGCGATATGCAAAGTCTGTTTTCTTGATATACCAGCAAATCTTCCTTTGCCTCCGCAGCCCCATTAGGCAAAATAGAGCACTATAAACAAAACTAAACTTGAAAGAGTGGCCGCACACAGAAAATGCCAAATGTATAAGAATACCCTGTGAGTTTTTAGGTTTTTTTTCCCCCAAGCGTTTGATGTTCACTTCTGTTCACACCACAGCTCAGACCAGGAAACCGATGGAAGGTTAGAGAAAGTGTAAAGCAATCAGACAGATACCGATCGGGGGTGTTTGGCTTTAGCAAAAGTGGTTAGCTTTAATGATAAAACATTGTCCTTTTCTGTAAGCCCTCATGGGAGGCGGTTTTGTGACTGAATACAAACAAGATTCTGACACTTCCCGTTAATTAATCTAATTAGCATAGGCCTATTATGTGGCCGGACAGTATCGTGACAGGCCTCCGTGAGAGACTGCAACGATGACCTTTTGCGGACACCGCCAGCTGTCACCAATTACCTGCAGACCGATCGGCCTGAATAAAAGCACTGGAGTTGTCCTTGAGCGCCATTTCTTCGCTACATATGCAGTCACCGTGTCTCTTAAAGGAATAATTCAAAAGAAAATGTACATTCTGTCATCATTTACTCTCCTTGATGTTTCAGGACCTGTGTGTTGCAACCAGTATATAAAGCATCTTAAAGTGCTCGTGACATCTTTTGACATATAAGAGATCTTTAAAGGGGTCCTTGATTATGATTTCACTTTTTTTGACTTTAGTTAGTGTGTAATGTTGCTGTTTGAGCATAAACAACATCTGCAAAGTTATGACACTCAAAGTTCAATGCAAAGGGAGATATTTTCTTTTACAGAAATTGCTTTTTAAGGACTACAACAAACGGCTGGTAGGGACTACAACAAGCTTCTTCCTGGGTTGGTGACATCACTAGCCCTCAAAATTTACATAAACCCCGCCCCCGAGAACATGCAACAAAGGGGGCGGGGGCCATGTTGGGCTGCTTTAGAGAAGAGGAAGAGTTGTTGTAGTAGAGTGTTGTTGTCATGCCGTCATTTTACGCCGGACTGCTTCACAAACGAGGGTCAATTCAACACAAAAGATGAACATGACGGCACATGCTAGTGGATGAGTTGAATCAACTCCACAGCAACTACATAAATTTATCCACTAACCATTCAGAAATGACTAAAAGTTGTAACTTCTTCCTGAGTCTCTCCATCAGTGTCGACTCCGGTTTGAACAATGTGGGCCCTATAATACACCCGGTGCAATGCGACGCAAGGCGCAGCGCAAGTGTGTTTGCTAGTTTGCGTCCAGCGCCGTTCGCGTTTTCCCGTTCAGCACCACGTCCTTAAATTAGTAAATGCATTTGCGCCAGTTAGTGCGCCCATGGGCGTGCTGGTCTAAAAAAGAGGTGTGTTCAGGCGCATTGCTATTTTAAGGAGCTGAAAATAGACTGCGCCATAGACCAACTCAAACCTGGTCTAAAGTCTAAAGTCAATGGCGCAATATTTTTTTGTTAGAGCGCGTTGGTAGAAACTGCGCCTCTGGGCGCGTCCACAGTGCGCGTTGACTTTGCTTATTACACACAGGGATGCGCATCACACAAACATACCAAATATTATAAACAAAAGGATTACAGTGTAAAAAAATATTATTGTGTAGGCTACATAAATATAAAAATGTAATGATGAATAGTCATTGCGTGTATTAGAATTAGGCTACCTATTTTCAGTTCAGCCT